>OMNN01027053.1:0-15714 GCA_900302755.1 Chromis chromis
GAACATGACAATGGCCCAAGATGTTGATTTGACCTCCAACTTGTTCCACTGCATCCTGTTGATGCTTGATCAGAATGGACTCTAGGAAGTTTGGAGGTCAAATCAACATCTTGGGCCATTGTCATGTTCCTCAAGATGTTCCTGATTGGTTGATGTTTTTGCCATGTGGTGGGGTGCATTTTCCTGCAGGAGTAGGCCAGTGACATTTGGGATTTCCATTTACATGAGGGAGTGTGCTTGTTCTGGGACAATGTTTATTTGGGTGTCTAAGTCTCATCAACACAGATGTTAAAATCCAAGGTTTTCCAGCAGAACACCACATAGGACCAATATGATCAATGTTATTCTCTTCACCTGTCAGTGGTCATGTTGTTGTGGCTGATTAGTGTATAAAGTTGGACGAAGCCTCCAGTTTTCTGAGCAATGGTTCAAAACCCAAGCTGCAATCCAATATCCGTCCTTACAGACCACATTGCACGCTGGAAAATATGCCAAAAGTACCCCGATGTCTTACTACATCCAGTTGGATTTGGAGGTGTGCAAGCCAGCATGTTTTTCTGGCCGTTCTGACCTACAATCCTCTGCAAAGTTACATAATGGAAATGTATTCAGATTAGGGGGATCACAATTTTGGGTTTAGTCGAAACTGATATCCCAGCCCTGTCTCCTCAAAATTGTTTCTATAAAACTAAAATACATTCTTGCCCCCTTGTCTTTTCTACTACTATGTCTGCAGTTAAACCTCCAAATTCAGTCCCTCTTTTTACCTCAAAAACAAAGATCATATATTTTGTTACAGTTTAAATTGTAAATTTTACAAAATAAGTAAAGCAAACGTCAAGTGAGAGTGAGAGCTGAGTGCAACAGTGCAGCATGAAGGAAAGAGTTGTTACGGTAATACGAGGCTACACATATGCAGCAGACACTTTACCACACACACACACACTAATATATATGCATGCAGTACAGTGCACGCTGGATGCAGTAATGCTGAATCTCATGTATACTGTAAGCAGAAATAAGTCTGAGCTGCGCTGTCGTCTCTTCTCTTTATTTCTTCCATGTCACCCTGTTTCTTTCTCTCTCTGTTTGCCTTGTTTCAGAAGTCAGCATTCTTGTTCATGTTTTCTGCTCAAGTGAGTCACCCTTCTCTATTCTGTGTGTGTGTGTGTGTGTGTGTGTGTGTGTATGCGTGCATCAGGCTGCTATTTCAGCACTTTCCAGCGCTATCGATTCAAACCAGCCTGCAGGGGAAAAACCAGGCCCCTTACAGCCACCGTCTCTCTCTCACACATACACTCCTACAGTTATGAACAACAGACACAGTTAGAGCATCTGATAACATACAAACATGCACATTTACAGTAGTGTGCAAAGGTTTTAGGCTCTTCACACGGCAGCATCAGGGAGGCGTCTGATCAGGCCTGTATAATTCTGCAGCACAAGAACACTGAATCTACAGTCAGAGCCTCAGTTCAACAGGATACCAACTGCAGAACTCCAGATGAACTTTTAACATTGGTTAAACTCATGCATCTAACTTTTTTTATTTAGCTACACCCAAAGAGTTTCACTGTTGGAGCCAAATAACACATTCTATTTAAAAAAAAAAAGATTCTTAACACCTTAAATAGATATTTTTAAACAGGCATAAAGGTGCAGATACATGTTTGTATATTTAACTCAATCTTTTTCCTTAAGAAGGATGTGGGATTTAAAGTTAGTCAAATGTATAGCTCTTCTTTGGCTATACTATAAGCAGTGTTTATTTTATTATAATGTGTGAGCCCTCGCTGCTTTGGTAGATGCTAGCTAGACAGCTGTGTACAGAGAAGCTTCTAGTCTCCACTCAGCTTACCCAACAAACTCAAATGTTTGTGACCACAAGTTAGCTTAAAAATAATGAAATAGTTGAAACGCAGTGATTTTCACTACCCGCACGGGTCACCTAGAGATAGAAATGCCAAGTGCACCAGTGCAACCGGTGAAAATGTTGAAACTTGACAAACTTCATGGTCATGTGCAACTTTTTTGGTTGCACCCTGGAGCTTTTTACTGTATGCTTGTGCAAATACAGTTAGAATGTAGCACTGTGCAAAAGCTTTAAGCACTTGAAGTAATGCAAGGATGCTTTTTCAAAAAATAATGCCATGAAAACAGATAAAAACTAAATATGAGCAATATTGTGTGTAAGCGACCTTTATCTTTAAAACAGCAGCAGTTCCAGTTGATACATTTGCACAGATCTATTTGGCAGGTAGGTTTTTAAAGCATTTTTCAGAAGTTGCCACTGTTGTTTTGTGGTTTCAGTTTGTCTCAGTGTCTCTTCACATAACTACAGACTGACTTTTGAATGTTGAGATCAGAGTTCTGTATTATAGTTCTGTATGACTCTGGCTGTATGTTTGGGGATGTCAAGATAGTGCAAAAATAAAATTTGGCATCAACAAGAGACCTTCAAGATCAACCCTAACTCCCAAACATTAGGTTCCATGCAGCTCCTTCTAAACTATGGCTGATCCATAAAACTAAACTGCTATTTTCATTAACTTTCAAATGAAACGTATTTTCGTACGTATTAGACTGCAACATAGCAGGAAAGGCTTTTATTTTGTAGGAGCCACAAAGTCCTTGTAAGGAATTTTACCATGTGTGGGACCATTATTCTGAAACTTTTTCACTTGTTGTTTGGGTAGGTTTAGGCACCAAAATTACATGGTTAGGTTTAGGAAAAGAGTACATTTTTGGGCTAAAATATGACAGTTTCACAACATATTTTATGCTTCTCTTCCATATTCTGCATTAAGAGATGTGTTGAGTCCTGCCCCATCTAATATATGACTAGCTGGATGAAAAGGAGCAACAGTAAAGCAATAAAATAAATTGCAAAGATATGTTGATTTGAAATGTATTTGCAATACGTCACAAACAGACAGTTTAGCTGCGTAGGTATGCAATTTTTGAAGTTTTTGCCCAGGTGGTACTGAATAATTAATAATAATGTCCTTCTTTTGCACACTACTGTATATGTCCACTGTATGTGTGTGAGTGAGTTTATGTAGGTTTATATGTTGGTGTGACCTTCACCTTCACTACAGACCCTGCAGTGAAGAGACGAGAGGAAGACTTACAGCAGAGAGTTGATGACTCAATGTTACATTAAAGCCTCCACTGTGTGTGTGTGTGTGTGTGTGTGTGTGTGTGTGTGTGTGTGTGTGTGTGTGTGTGTGTGTGTGTGTGTGTGTATGAGACAAAGACACACAGAAACTGAATATGTTAACGTGTGTCAATTTGCAAGGTTAAACTATTTCTGTATTTCTGTTTACATGTGTGTGCATGATGGGGCACGTGCAGGTATTTGCATAGGTATGAGGCAAGTGTGTGTGTGTGTGTGTGTTTGTGTGTGTGTGTGTGGGCATTTTACCAAATGATATGTGTCCAAGGTTATTCCACAGAGTATTTCTGTTTGCGGGTGAGAAAACAAAACACAAACAGATATGTATTTCCAGTGTGGCAGGTCTCTGTGTGTGTGTTTGTGTTTCCAGTCAAGGTCACCTACACAACAAACAACACACACACAGACACACTCTAAGAGTTACCTGTTTGTATTTAGACACATGTGTTGCATATGTATATTTGCATGTACGCTCACTCACCCTGCAGGCTCTGAGTGAAGGATACGCAGCAGGTGTGGGTCAAACCGACGGAGCCACATCACACCTCTCAGCGTGGCGTACTCCTCCGCTGCTGACCTCAGCTGAAAATAGAACCAGGAAGTGGTTATTTCAGGATCTCATTTCCACCCACACCGGGGGTAGACCACAATTAGCACAACATCTCTGTCTCTCTGACTGCCTCCCGCCTGGCATTGACCATTCACACTGGCTGTACATGTAGAGGGGTGAGGAAATGAGATGATTTATCACTGTGGCTTTTCTCCGTGGAAATAACCTTCATTTAGATATTTAAGTGGGATTATTAACACTGCTACAGGAGTTTATTTTGGGTTTCACATGTGAAAAAAGTAGGTTAGGTTTCACCCTGTCTCCTAAAATTAATCTATGTAACATTAACCTTAGATTGTGTTTGTTACCTGCAATATGATCACTGGAAATGTTTTTAAAAATCTTTTTACTGCACAGGAGAAAAAAAAATTGACACCAGTTATATTTAAGGGATCAATATGCCTCAAATAAAATACTCATCACATGTCGGAATAGAATGTGAAGCTGCCTCCCCTCACTCCTTTCTGAAGTTGGAATCAAGGTACTGCGTACAAGTGAGTTAATCAATGTGCTGACTTTACTCGCCTTTTTCACTTTTTTGCAAAATAACTGTCATTTTTTGTGTTTACTGACTAGTGCAATGGTATGAATGTGCACAAGAGGAGAGTACCTCAAAGTACTGTTACACTGTAAACCAATATAAGGAAGATATTGCAATATCGAGTCATTAAAATCGATACTATTCCCCATTTTATTAGAAACGATACGTAATAAAGCACGATACAGGTGCACTTGCCGACTGTCCACAGATTGTCCACAAAGTAGATGCACAAAGCAAAATATGACATTGTGTGAAGCCCCACTGTAAAAATTAGACATGGACAGTTTGCAAATCAACAACATCAGATGATCAGTAACTTCCAGCAGAAAGAGTGAAAGTGGGTGATTAAAATGTGCACTAAAGTACTGCTGCACTAATCTCTGCACCCACAACATTCTGACCACCAACAGGTGAAGTGAATAACATTGATCATATTGGTACTATGTGGTGTTCTGCTGGAAAACCTTGGATTCAAACATCCGTGTTGATGAGACTTAGACACCCAAATAAACATTGTCCCAGAACAAGCACACTCCCTCATGCAAATGGAAATCCCAAATGTCTCTGGCCTACCCCAGCAGGAAAATGCACCCCACCACATGGCAACAACATCAAACAATCAGGAACATCTTGAGGAACATGACAATGGCCCAAGATGTTGGTTTGACCTCCAAACTTCCTAGACCCCATTCTGATCAAGCATTAACAGGATGCAGTGGAACAAGTTGGATTGACAGAATCCCCACTGCACAAGGAGAGTACTCAAAGGATCCACTGCCCTGGTCCTGGTGCCAGACCCCATAGGACACCCTGAGAGGTCCTCTGGTCCATGCCCAATGGTTCAGAGCATTTTGGACCACATAAGGGGGACCAACACAATATTAGGCAGGTGGTCATAATGTTATGCCTGATTGGTGTATAATATGAATACACGTTATCGTTTCTGATAATTACTCTGAACTCGTCTAGTGGGGCTAGGAAATCGCTCTTCCACTTGCCCGACAAAAACAAATCTACTTGACCTTCGAGCAGCCTTAATGTCAAGCCCTACCTGGATTGGATTTAATCACTTTGAAGAGGCCTGCTGGTTTATTTTTGTCCCCCTGATTCATCATAAAGACAAGAACCTGCATGTTTCCCTTGAGCAAGGCACTCAACTCACATTAAACAGCTTCTCCTGTAGTGCCTTTAATCAGTAAATTGTGTTGGTATAAGCGTATTAAATGCTAAAATATGGATTCTAGCTTGGGCAGGTATAGTGCTCCAACTACCATTCTTGTTCCTAGACATTCTATTGTTGTTTCTCCAATTAAAAAGTCCAAACAACCATCAAGCCAGTGTTTATAATTTAAAAACAAACCGCGGACGGGCCTACGTCTTTGGAGAGAGATATGAAATAATTGCTACGGATAGAAGAAAATAACATTCTGCAGTCAGCTGGCTGATGGATGCTTTTCTTGGGTTGTACGTACAGAAATCTGCACTCACCATTTGTTTCTCTGGGAAGTAAAACGCTGTCGAGGGGAAGAATGTCTTTTTTCCGAGCCAAATGACCCTCTTCTACCCTCATCTTTGCCTTTTATAGTCGATGCATGCTCGATCCCGCGTTACATAATTAACAGAGCCTTGGATGGAAACTGGCTGTTTTTCGGACACACCCACCGGCACGACATATGTGCACACAATATATAGACGTCAATAACAACAAAATGTTCCCACAGCAATTAGAAATGTAAATAAATACATATACAGTGATGAGAAACCCAGAATGAGTTGATATAACGAGCACCAACACTGGAAAACTCACTTCCACAGAGAGCTCTATATATAGTCGGTGACATCCACCCTCTGCCAAACTGAGTTACACAAAGAATTTAACACATGTCCTAATGGACGGAGCAGCCACCTAATAAATGGCGGCCTGGAGCACGTTGCCAAATTGCGGATAATAGTGCGTTTGTGCGAGTCAGTTGACCCCGAGGGCCACCGATTAGCATCCACCGAGGGAACACTGAAGCCCCCTCGAAGACAGAGCGAGGAGGGGGGAAGGATGTGAGGAGAAGGGGTGAGGGCTGCCCCAGAGTTATCAGGAGTCCTAATCGGAGTTATTTAGAGTACTGCATGTTTCGCTGTGTGTGCAATGCATGCTTGTGTGTGTCTCGACTCAGTCAGGGAGTTCCCTGAATGTAATGAAGGAGGCCAGGCTGACGCATGAGCACACTTAATCCAGCCCCGAGACTGAAACACAACTCGAAACTTCCCTCGCCATCTGTAAACAAGCATCACACGAGGCTGCTTTTTTGTCTGCAAGTGTAACGGCTGCACAAGGGAGTTAATTGGGGGCAGACAAATTACAAGAGAGCCAAAAAATACCAGACTAACAAGTGATGCTGTAAGGGGAGACACTACGGGTGAAGAGGGTGAAACTTTTAGCTAATAGATATCACCATGAAGCTTCCCCAGCTGATTTCTTGTAATAAACACACTGCTTATTCTGAAATTACATGTTTAAATATGCAAATGATGCCTTATGCATCTAGAAAATGCACCAATTTGCAAAACAGAACTCTTTTTGGTGACATATTAGAGCCAAATGTTTTTACAGAGCTGGTTTTCTATCACTCCATAAATTAGAAAATACAGTACAATCAGAAAAAAGCAATATTTGCCATGATTTTAAGAATAAAATGTTCTATAAATCAAGCTATGAATGATGTTTAAACAAACCCTTCTGCTAAGTAATATAGGCAGGAATAAAACTGGAAAATTTGGTGGATGTGAGTGCTACTGACATCGAGGTTTCTGGCTCAGAAGAGCAGGAAAAAAAAGAGAAATGGCCTCAAAATATGTGTTTTATAATTATTCTTGTAGTTTCAATCGTAGCATCTGGACTTGCTTGAGTTAGCTCGAAGACGTTTAACCATTGATAAGAGGTGGAGGCTTGAGACATCACCTCTCACCTGTGTACAATGCAGTCTTACATTCTTTACCCAGGAAGAACAGAAACATTTCACACCTGGCCACAAAGGGCCCTAACGAACCCCATTGTGAGAGGGAATGACCTAAGGTGAGGGGCAACACTCACCCAGTAGACTGGAGTTTCAATAGTGTTACTGGATCCTGAAGAGTATAAAATCTGGAACTCCCAACCAGTCAGTTTAGAACTGATGAAGCCTCTTGGATGAGAGGTGGAACGTCTTCGACAAACTGAACCAAGTCCAGATGCTACGATTGAAACTACGAGGATAACCATGACCTGGATGACTGAGAACCTTCACAGACATGTTGTTTCTGTCATTACAGACTGGTTTAATTGTTAACTTTTCAAAACAAACAGTGAATTAAACCGTCTGTATGGCCAAAGCTAACAATTATTATTGTTTTATTGTATATTTTTAGGAATTGACAGCAGATATAATGAAGGATGCACTGAGCTGGCGAAGTACTTGTTCTACGGACTGTATGGACGAAACCAGGTGAATCTGGAACATGTCGTTGAGGAATTTCCTGAAGAAATGCTGGATGGTGAGTGTTTATCTCTACATTTTGAATCATTTTTTTATGCTTGCTTTAGCTGTAATCTAACCCATCACTTGTCTTCTTGCCAGATGTGATCCTGCTGATTAAGGCCGAGTGCGTCCATCTCTACTGCAACCCGCTGAACTACAGTTACCTGCTGCCTTATGTGTCGCACTGGAGGAACCTGCATCTCTACTGCATGACAAAGGCAGAGGTTAAAAAACCCTTTTCCTCCCCTACAAGACCTATCATTCCTGTTTTGCACATTTCCTGCGTGCTTCAGCTCGACACATGAACCATACCAAGACTATTTAGGCCTGTTGACATCACCTGGCTGCAGTTTTAACACTTGTCCACACACAGACTGCACACTTATCGCAGCGCATTCATTTTCATCAAAGCATGTTCTAGTTGTTTGCAGCGAACCTGCAATTTGTGCTCAGGTGGCTGCGCCTCCTCTCACCTGCTGTCTCGTGTTGCTTCTAAAAACTCCCATGTAGTAGTAGTGACTGCCAAATGTGTGTCATTGCTGTGAATTGTAAATTGGGCCCTTTGCAGCAGCGCTTGTAATCGTGATTGTACCCTTGAGATTAAATCCCTTTCCATGTTCTCCTACCTACCTCCATATACAGTATGAAGATGAAGAGGCAGCAGAGGAGTTCAAAATCTCCAGTTTTGTGACGATGGTGCAGGATTGCTATCGCATCGGAGTTCCTTTCAGCTCCCAAGGTACACATTATCACATTTTCATCTCCAGTTTAACTCTCTACACGTGTTTTCACTGTTACATTACGTCTCAGTTAGGGCTTTTCCACCAAGAAGAACCAGGTGCTAGTTCGGTGCTTAGTTGGTTCAAATCTTGTTCCTCCTCCTAAGAACCTGTTTGCTTTTCCACTGGCAAGGAGCCAAGTTGGAGCCACACCATTGCATCACCATAAAACGTCTACGCTTGTATTGATTACATAGCAGTTAAACAAACGCAATAAGTTGATGATAATATCTATGTATATCTTTATTATAAAGATGTTTATAAGGCTGTGATGGACTGGCGACCTGTCCAGGGTGTCCCCTGCCTTCGCCCTAAGTTGGCTGGGATAGGTTCCAGCCCCGGCCCGCGACCCTCCAGAGGATTAAGCGGCGTACAGATAATGTACAGATAATGGATGGATGGATGGATGGATGTTTATAAGGTCCACGGAGGTCGCTTGTTGCCCGTTGCCGGCACATCCGCGAATCCGCAACACAATTGTACCGGATTTCAGCGCAACAGTTTGTGCAAAACGTTTGTGTGTCCCGGGAGTCATTCCAATACATCTGATCAGACTAGGGACGTCCTGGAGAAAAAGGACACAAACTACCGCTTGTGTTTCCCTTTCCACCGTTGATCGTTGGTCACGATAACCCCGCCCCCAGCCCCTGACGTACTCAGTGTTTAGCTCTGGCCCAGCCAAGAGTTGGGGTTTGCTAAGCACCAGTTTTTAGCACCTGAAGCCGGAGCATCAGTGGTGTAAACACAAAGAACTGGTGCTAAGTCAGGCTCTGGCTCCGAACTAGCACTGGAACCAGCTCGGTGGAAAAGGGGTCTCTAAGACGTATAATGATGTAATTTAATTAGTTTTACTGACTTAACAGCATGTTTCTGCATAATTACACCAACATACAGTGATTTATACTTTCCCTTCTGTTCATTTTAGGACACATCCAGAGGTTTGATATGTTTATGGTGGAGAAGTGGCCCCTAATTCAAGCGTTTGCCCTGGAAGGCATCGGAGGAGGAAGCTTTTTTACCATGAAATACGAGGTACAGTCAACAGCAACACGGCATATGTATAATGTTCTTGTGGTCCTGTGCTTCTTGTTTTACATTTTGTGTTATATCTTCCTGTTTCCGCAGCTCATGGACATGAGTGAGAAGCTGTGGCAGGTTTACAACAGACTCGACCCAGTGTCCCTGGATAGTCTGCTCACAGAGGTAACACTGACTTTAACTTTCCATCATCTGTTCAACCTTTGACAGGCTCTTACACAAAATCTACCTGTCTGACAGTTAGGATGTAAATATACTTCATTTGTACGTACCCTGAAGTCATATAAGGTATGTTAAGGTATGAACATGATGTGGACTCTAACCTTAATGCTGCTTGTCGTCTTTCAGGACTTGGTGAGCTTTGAGAAGCAGTGGAGTGGCTTCTTCTCCAGCATGGACCTGGAGAGTCATCTGTCCATCTTGGAGCTATCTGAAGCTCAGGCAGGAGAGGTTTGTTTACAGTCACATACCTCGCAAAAATAACAATCTGTGTGCTGCAATTTATCACTCTTCATTTATGTAGTTAGCAATTATTGATTGTTATTGAAAGGTTGTCTAAATGATTTTCCTTACAAAATGAGATATTTAGCACATTTGTTCTTTACATGAAGATTAATAACACCAGCAAACTCTCATTGTAAGTTCGTCCACAAATGCTACATATCAACAAAACAAAACAAGCACCATTTTGTACAGATTCCATATTTGACCTTCCATTTAAATGTGAAAAGTGCACAAAAGGATTCTGTGTTCATTTCGTACCATCAAAATAGAACAACTGGAAAATGAGTTTGAAAACATGTTTCTCCTATTTTATGCATGCATGTGAACATTTCTCATAGACTGGAGCCATAGGCCGATGTACTGTTGTGTTCATCAGATAACATAAAGAAGTAGCTTTGAATGTGTGACTGCGAATCCCCCCCACAAACCACAAGCCACCACTGCCCCTAATATGTGTATGTAATGATACAAATCCTCAAATAGCTGTGACCTATAGGCTAGTGTATAGATAAATAAATGCAAAAAATAAAGTTATATATATATATAGGTAATGTGAGTGTGTTGTTGGGTGCATGGCTGGCTGTAGACTGCTCCCCAAGGCGGTAATGGTACAGTCCAACCACAAGTTCAAAACACAGAAATGGAAACTTGGGATAATTAGTCAGTTTAAAAAAATAAATAAAAATGTGCGTGTTTTATCGCAAAAAAAAGAAAGAAAGAAGAAAGTTTCAAACATGTTTTTCACTGGATTCATTTTTGATGTGCAGAAAGCTTTACGTAGACTTTTCACTACAAGTTTGCAGTTTGCATCATGCTTTCTCCTTTCTGGGTAGCGATGTATGATAAACCATAACTGAAGCACCTCTTTCTGGAGAGCATTTTAATCCACTTACACTTCTGTAAATTTAATATGCAACCAAAGATGGAGAGGCAAAAACATAGGAGCTAAAGTCTGTTTACATTTTATGGAATTTGCACCAAATTCCAAAAAGTGTTTTCAAACAGCACTTCAGTGTGTCATCTTACCGAAGTTCACTATACTGGTGTGAGCATTAAATGTATTCTCATTCACCCACAGGCGTTCCGTACTTACTACTCTCATGGACTGATCTCAAGCAACATCACTGATAAAAGGTAAATACTGAAGTTATGTTCATCTGTGCAGCTGTAGAGTGAAAACAAACACTGTCGCTTCATCAAACGTTTCTTTATTTCAGTAAAAGCCAGCAGCCCTTGGTGCTGTTTGGGAAACATTCCTCATTAAAGGATCTGGAGAGCTATTCATTCAACTTTCCTTCAGAGAGTCATCAGGTCCGCAACACGGGGCCTCGGGCTTCTACAGCCAGACATATGGTGAGAAACAGCAGCTCAGTGAGGGAGAATAAGTGTCTGATAACAGTCTGTGGTGGTGCAGAGAGAAAGTCTGACATAGAAAACTGGATAATGTGAAATAAAATGAAATCGCTAGCCCTGTGAAGTACTTACATTACTGTATAACCCTTATTTCTAGCTGGGCACTGGCAGCTTTTCCATATGTGTAATTAATGTTCTATAAATCGCATTTCTCCTGCAAGTAAAAAAAGACTAGAAAAACAGCAGCGCCATCTGCTGGAGTAATTTGGTACAACCAGGAGCCAGTGATTTACAGGGTAGTGTTTAGTTAAATCTCCTTGAACATGTTGTGGCAGGATGCTTGTAATTGCTGGTCCTACTTGTCCTGTAAATATGAGATATAGGTAATTCTGCACCATCATTTGTCAAGTGGGAACATGCTGTTGTTGGTGTCCTTTTAAACAAAACACTATTTACCCCTATTAGATCCTGCAGTGTGTGGCTCCCAAAGGACCTCTTGCCTGCTCTCGGACCTACTTCTTCGGGACGACTCACACCCCGTATCTTGGTGAGGTTTACCACATGATTTATTTATTGTATGTGTTTTTTATATATACACCGATCAGCCACAACATAACATTGATCATGTTGGTACTATGTGGTGTTCTGCCGGAAAACCTTGGATTTTAACATCCGTGTTGATGAGACTTAGACAGCCAAATAAACATTGTCCCAGAACAAGCACAATCCCTCATGTAAATGGAAACCCCAAATGTCACTGGCCTACCCCTGCAATAAAATGCACCCCACCACATGGCAACAACATCAACCAATCAGGAACATCTTGAGGAACATGACAATGGCCCAAGGTGTTGATTTGACCTCCAAACTTCCTAGACCCCATTCTGATCAAGCATCAACAGGATACAGTGGAACAAGTTGGATTGACAGAGGCCCCACTGCACAAGTACAGGACATTCCCACTGAAGAGGCTGCAGGGGAATGACCAGCAGTTGTAAGAGGGTGGACATTCGGGTGGACATTCGGATGAAGTCAGAGGAGCAGCTAGGATGAGTTTTCCTCAAAATTCCAGTATCTAATTCTGCTGAAACCTACCAGGCTGTGTATCTGTAGGCAGCTGTAATTCGACTCTGGATCAGCCTGTACGGGCTGAATAACTTGCAAGACAACAGACCACATAAGGGGGACCAACACAATATTAGGCAGGTGGTCGTAATGTTGTGGCTGATCGGTGTATACGTACACACATACATACATTTTGCAGTATACATACACTAGAATACCTGCTATGTCCTTAGTTTTCTACATATGTACAATCTGTGCAATAATAGTACTCCTTCAGTATTTCTATTCATCAAAAAATCTGTGCAATACCACTAATATGTGCAATAATGTTATTTTAGAACTATTACTTATGTATATTTTGGTTTATTTTTATACAACATTCCTTAAATGTTTGCACAACCTTTGCTGCCGTAACGCTGCACATTTCCCCACTGTGGGATTAATAAAGGGTCTTATCTTATTTTGTTTATGCACATTTTATTTCTCCCACAGGGAATCAAAACACGGAGCAAAAGAAAACAGAAGTTTTGTAAGTGATTTCAATTTTCGATTCTTCTCCTTTGAGCTATCGGATGTTAATTGTTTCAGAAAGTCTAAAAGAGTGTGTTTTATTTTTTGCAGACTTCTGTCACAGATTTATTCAGCTGCAGTTCAAGCAGTCCTGTCGGGAATCAAATGCTACTCCTGCACCACCAGCGCTACCAAGGTAAGAGAAAACAAAGAGCACCAATTATAATTATATATTTGCATGGACTGAAGCGTGTACAGCTGCTCATTAAGAGATATTTTTGCAGGCTAAGGATGTAGCTGAGAACACTTTCCTGATGGCGTTGGACTCGTTGAGTTTAAGTCAGTACCGCAGCTCTCTCAGGTACAGACTGGTTTACTTGTTTAACCATTTTTCATTATGTGAGATCTTTATCACAGCCTGAAATTCAATGTCTTGTATGATTCTGTGTTTGCTTTCTACAGGTCCAAATGTGAATTCAGCATTCAAGCAGTAAATAAGCAGGGAATGTGAGTATTGGGTTTTCTTACAGGACTTATTGTCATCGTGTTATTTGATAAATACATCCTAAATTGATGCTTTCAGATCTAAGTAGACTGTTTTCCCGTTTCAGTATTATTCCTCTGACTGATGAAGACAGCCGCTATGTAGTAAAAACAGTAAGTTAAAGAAGCATATTATCTTTATTTGCTTGACCAAAGGATCACAGTGTGTACACAATGTTCTAACTTTTTACGAATTCTCCTTTCCTTAAGGCCTCCCTGATCGTCCATGACATCCCAGACCTGCAGTGGGACGGGGGGAATCTGGGCTCTGTGGTCTTCTCTGAATCCTTCTTGGAGTCCAGCATCAACATTCAGCAAAGAGGTACTATAGTAGCTAAGCCCAGTGCTTAAAGCTACCTTGACGGGCTACTGAAGGTCTGATGACTGACGCGCTCACTACGTACATCTGTACTATGATTTGAAGTAAACAATGTCCGACTTCGTGAATAGTTTAATTATTTTTATTTTATTTTCTCACCCATTTGAGTCAAAAAAAGTCCATTAAATTAAACCATCCACAATTCACAATCAGTAGTGTGGCGTTGCGCTGCGTAGCGTGGCGTAACGTGGCGTAACGTGGCGTAACGTGGCGGTCAGACACCATTTGTGCTCCACCCTGTCAAGCAACACCTGATGTAACTAAGGTTCCGACCCAAATACACACACTCACTGATGACTCACAAACCAATTACACCCTCTTGTGGACTAATTAGTGTCCAACACACACCCACAGACATATACAACATCAAAATGGCCATTACAGGTACAATATTCATTAAATTAAGATTAATTGGATTCATGAGGAGTGATGGGGGTGACCAATTCTTTGTTTGGCGCCTCGGAAGCAGTCAAGAAGACATCGCTGAGCGTACTCAATAGAGCCTCCTTCGTCGTCATACACACTCAATCCCCAGTACCACGTCAAGGTGATTGGTTGTCGCCGGGGAGCATCACATGGCGAGATCGAACAACAGCAGAATGGATCCGAGATCAAACCAAAGTCAGAGACATTCTACAAACGGTCCGTAAACTCAAATGGAAGTGGGCGGGCCACCTCACTAGAATAACCGACAACCGTTGGACGACAAGGAACACCCACTGGACGCCGAGGGGTCACACAAGAAACAAAGGGCGACAAAAAACAAGATGGCGAGACGACCTCGACAGAACGGAGAGACACTGGCACAGGACAGCACAAGATCGGCAAAGATGGAGAGAACGGGGGAAGGCTTACGTCCAACTAACTACTCTTTTCAACTTTCACAAGCTGAGAAGAAGAAGATTAATTAGAACTGACAAAAGAAATCTGATTTACATATTAGACAGCACAGATCCACAGGCCACTTTTTACAGAACAGCCAAAAGTAATTTTAAAACAACAGAGCTCTCGTCTAAAAATAGCCTATTTCCTGCACCGAGGATCATATCTTCTGTGTTTGTCATTCTTTGGCTCTGCTGTTTATGCTCCATGTCATACAAGTGTGTTTCCTCTCCTGTAGATGGCACTGTGTCCTCAGACAGCTGCTACACCATCCTCACTACTACTGTGCCTCGCTACGCCTGCTGGCTGGTATGTGTGCTGCTGGAAAATCAGTTGCATCAATGTGAAAAACATTCCCAGTATTATTATTACACACACACATGCTTGATGTAAGGAATAAACCTTCGCTCCATGTTGTTTTTGTGCTGGAAAAAATCTTGCTCTTATGTTGTTTTTAGATGGAATCTGATGTCAAGCAGTCTGAACAAGCCCAAAATCTCACTAAGGTAAGCGTCAAACAGTCAAAGCATACGACATGTCTGCTGTATGTTTATTTATTTATTTGGAAGGGACAGTGCACATTGATGAACAAATGTAAAAATGACATGTTGTAAATGCGCCAGAGTTAGCAAAAATGCTAATTTGCAACTGTTGTCCCTTGGCAGGTCACAAAACGAACATTAATCACAAGGTTTAAATACATAAATACAACACAATCACTCAAACAGTAATACAAAGTGCATGAATATAAGTGTTACAGTTAAAGTGCTTAAGTTAAGGTGAGTATTGCCAGAGTGTGAGTAATTTGGAAAGTGCATTATGTCAA
>OMNN01027059.1:0-15951 GCA_900302755.1 Chromis chromis
ACTCACCCTTTCCTCTCCCCTCCATAACGCCTCTTCACCTCGGCGCAGTGCATGACCCCGCTAAGATTTATGAGCGCTCGCTGGATCCTTTTAAAGAGTATGGCCTGTCACTAGTGGCAAGACAAATGACAACCAAAACCCATTAACTTTTTTCCCAGCTTTCCCAATCATGCTATCTCATTTACTGTACATTTCTACAGTTACCTCCTCTCCCCCCCGAATTGAATCCTTATGATTTACAGGCCCTGGACTTTAACCCCCGTGTAGATTTAGTTGGATGACCACAAAAAATCCTCCCTCAATTTAAACACACTGTGGTTTACTCCAAATACTCTTTGCATGGTTGCTTGCAGAATCTCACTAAATCCCTCACCCGTTCTGCTCTGCACTGTGCTTGTGGTGCTTATGAGACAGTCTTGCAATAACTGCACATAGTATGATTACACTGCAGCAGCATGCTCTAATGCTGCATTTACATACGGCATACTAGTGGATATAAGAATTTAATAACACATGTTTGCATGCAGACGTTTATTTTGGTTATAGATTTATTATTTAGCCAGCAAGTATATATCCACATAATTTTCCCACCGTGGGGTTTAAAAAAAAATATGATCACAGAGAATCAGTGTTTTGCATATTTGAAATGCCTATTGCATATTAATACATTAATTTAACTGCAGCTCGAAAGACGTCCACAATCTGACTAAAAGCGTTATCGTGTTTCTCGTAAAGAACATTGCAAGGAAACTCGATATTGCATTTGGCAGTGATTGTAGAACATTACATTTTCCATCCACTGGTCATGTTTCTCTGAAAACATGGCTGTGCACTGTAAATAAGTAGGCCCAAAGGGTAAATGTGGACATTTCTCAGACCACTGAACTGCATTAACACAATGGGCCATACAGCAGCAGCCACAACATTAAAACCGCCGGAATAAAATCGTGTCGCTCCCACTCTGACCCTGCGATGTCTGGACTCCACAGTTCTCTGAAAGTGTCCTGTGGAATTAGGCACTAAGACGTTAGCAGCAGATCCTGTCCTGAGATGACTCATGTCGTGAATTGGTGCTATATAAATAGAATTGAATTAAGTTGCCAGGTGGGACCTCCTTGGATCGGGCTTGTTTTTTCACAACATCCCACAGATGCTTGATCGGATTGAGATCTGTGGAATTTGGATGCCAAGTCAACACCTTGAGCTTTTTTGTCATGTTCCTAAAACAATTACTGAACCATTTCTCCAGTGGCAGGGAGTATTATGTTGCTAAGAGAGTTGCTGTCAGAGAATGCTGTTGTCGTGAAGGAGTGTACATAGTCTGCAACAATGATTAGGTAGGCAGTACCTGTTAAAGTAATAGAATAGAATAGAATGTTTTTTATTGTCATCATACACAAGGTACAACGAAATTCATAAGACCCCCATCGATGTTAGGACCACAAGAACATCGCACTGCCTCCACAGACATGCCTTCTTCTCACACTGCATTCTGCTGCCATCACACACACACATCCAAAAGATGTAAAAGAAAGCATGATTGATCAGAACAGGCCACCTTCTTCCATTGCTCCATGGTCCATTCTGATTCTCATCTGCCCAGTGTAGGAGCTTTTGGCAGTGGACAAGGCTTAGCAGGCAAACTCTGACTGTTCTATGGCTCCGCATGCGCTGTACGCAGCCAACTGTGATGCACCGTGTGATCTATCAGAGCCCACATTAATCTTTTTTAACAATTTTAGCTACAGTAGCTCTTCTGTAGGATCCAACCACATGTGCCAGCCTTCGCTCCCCGTGCACATCAGTGAGCCTTAGGAGCTCATGACCTTGTTTGCCAGTTCACCGGTTGTCCTTCCTTTGACCACTTTTGGTGGGTACTGCCTACTGCATACTGGGAATACTTCACCAGATCTGCATTTATGGAGATGCTCTGACCCAGTCTGTCTATCCATCATAATTTGGCCCTTGTCAGAGTCACTCAGATCGTCACGCTTGCCCACTTCTCCTACTTCCAGCACATGAACATCAAGAAATGACTGTTCCCTTGCTGCCTAATATATCCCACCCATTGAAATGTGGCATTGTAACGAGATGATCAATGTCATTCACTTCACCAGTCAGTGGTTTTAATGTTGTGGCTGATCAGTGTGTATATTCCATCTGTTTGTCACAGCTGAGCTCAGTTAAGTGAGACCAGTACGCTCAGAGAGAAAGTGATTGTATTCATAATGCGTTCCAGTTGAGAAGTGCTGCGCTCAGTTTTGTTTTTCTTTCTGGATGGCATGAGATCACAATATAATGGGAGTGCTTAAGAGCATTTGATGGCTCCTACGATGAGATGTGCCTCAGATACAAGCTTTAGGCTCAGATTTATATTAGTTCATGAGATGACACTGAGGCTACAAGAGTCATAATGTATGTGCTTAGAGCAAAGGAATACAGTAGAAGTGGGTTATATAGATTATCACTCGACCAATAAATCGCTCATAATCTACTTACCAATATTAATACTGACATAATGGTAAAGTGCAGTAAGCAATTGCTAAAGATATGTTTGACATCATTTAGAAGCACAGAGATTAAACATGCTATTTGTCTAGTTATAGGAAGATTATGGGAAAGTTATTTCTCAACTATAAAATGTTCTGCTCAGCACACATTATGGATGTGTTGATTCAATTATTCCCCTCAAAATACCGCAACTCAGCGTACCTGTTGAAAGTCAGCTGTGATCTCTTACTAGTTCTCTGATTTCCCACATTTTAAATCTCTATACCTTACTGCATGTGACTTTACATAAAATGACACACTTTCTATGTAACGTAACATGAGGTCCTCTGACTGTCAAACTAAGCTGGTGACCCACCATGACTCAGTGAAGTTAGCCAAAAGCTAAAACACAGAAGTTCATAATCATACTGAAAGAAACTGGATTTAATGCGGAGCCCTCACATCACAAGCAAAATCTGATTCACTGACTAGGGTCCCCATGGGAACAACATATTTAACCGACCCATGCTTTGTACAAATCATTGTCGCAATAATAATTTTCTTTAAATAGTTATCAAAAATGTGTGTTAATGTAATGAATCTATGGAAGAAAAAACTACATTTCGGATAAATTGTTCCATCCAGCCTAAAAATCATTTTATCACTGTATATGCAATGTCAAGTATATTGCAATAATGATATATATGTCACAGTAGAAATTGCGATTCAGGACAATCGCCGATTGTCCTAGGACAGAGTGCGATCAGGATCTGTCCTAGGACAATCGGCGATCCTACTAGTACAGATTGCAATCACAATCTGGCTCAGGACAAACTCAAATTTATTTTAATGATATGATGTTCACTTCAGTTCAATTCAGTTTTATTTATATAGCGCATATTTACAACACATGTCATCACATAGCGCTTAGGCCCTTTATTCTTATGTTAAAATAAAGGAACTATTCTTACAAACCATGATTTTATTATCTAACCCTAACCCTAACACTTTATAGTTACAGTGAATATAAGCTTACCTGTGCTAAAATTGATCGAAATGTTAGTTGTGAAATGATTCACTATATTTTCCAAAACATTTTTATCTAATCAGAATTTCTCCTAGTAGAATTGTAGATTGTCCCAGTAGGATCGCTGTTTGTCCTAGGACAGATTACGATTGCAATCTGTACTAGTAGGATCGCCGATTGTCCTGAACCGCAATTTACTGTGACATATATTAGAACACATACAATTTTCATAAATTGGAATGAAGAAATAGATTGTAGATGAAATTGGAATTATGTTTTTTTGCGAGTCTAGTAAATTAAATGTATGATAAAAACGGGTGCTCCATTAAATTGATGAAGAAATTGTGTAAATCAAATGTTATCATAAATCAGTCCTTCCTATTGATTTGCTACATGGTCTGCAGCAGCCTGATATGACTAGAGGTATTAAAGAAATGGCTACTGTACATCAATATCTATACACTCACGACAAATCTTTACATCGCCCCAAACTGTACAGTCATCTCAAGCAGTGATAAAGAAAATGAAGCAACCTTCTTGTCTGGTTGGGTTTGAAGAATCCATGTTGACCAAGCTTCGCCGGACGTAATGTGACGAGGACTGTGGGTCATCAGGCATTCTGATGTTCATTTTCATGCCACAACTAATGTGTCTGCTGGACTTGACGCATCAAGGAAATAAATCATTAGCTTCACAAGGCAAATTACCCATGGATATTTACAAGGATGTGGAGGTTGCAAACAAGGGAAAGGTCAGCGTAGTCAGGCAGGCTTTGTGAATGTTTAATACTGTGCCCTTTTAGATCGTGCCAGATTCACTTCACATGTGATCAATCTGACTGAACTTGAATATCACGACTCATTTGCGGGATTCATTGCGAGTAAACTGATCAACAGAGGGCAGCGCTTTGGCTCACTGCAAGCTCAGTGTCGTGTTTGCATACATTCATGTCACAGCATACCGAGCAGTTAACCATGTCTGCGACTCACCCCGCGTGAAAACAAGATCGGAGCAAAACCCAAAGCAGATTGCGTCCCTTGTAAGCCTTGCAGAAAAACGAAAACCCTCCTCAATCTAATTCTGCAGCATGCGAGCTGTACTGTACCTACAAACCGCCGCTGTCACAGCTGAAGATATACAGTGCTGCTTGGAAAGTTTCCTCGGGCCCGCCCACCAGAGCAGGAGAGCAATGCACTCACATGAGTCGGCAGGCCTCTCCGCATGTGATGATTGCTCTGAGATGCAGCTTTTGAGGGATCATAAATTATGAACAGCTGTGTGCCCATTCTCATAATTTTTACACGACGATTATCATTTTGTGCTCCTTTCATGCTACCAGAAGTGGGGCGCCCGTAGCTTTCATTCTCTTTTGGCCTTCATGCCCACACATTTTATTTCAGTCAAAAATTCCACATCATATCTTTCTTTCTTTAAAAAAAAAAAAAAAATCACATTCAGCTTTGTTGCTCCGATGTCCAAACTAATGTGGAAATGATGCAAATTGTCTGGTGCAGAATATCTTACAAATTTCCCATCATGCATTTACATTGCATCTCCCCTGCATTAATATTGCATCAGACTCTGCAGCCCCTTCTTTTTCACATGTTATAATGTGGAGCTGAACATACATATTGAAACACATGAACCGTTTTTTTTTTTTTTTTCCTTCTCTCCGCCAGTTCATTATCATGCCCACTGACTTTTGAAAAAAAGTAACAGAATTAGATTTTTCTAAACAATTCCTCTGTGGGGCAGAGCAATAGAGCAATTCTAATTCACTGTTGCCTTAACTGAGTGCATTTAGTGAGATGAAGGACTTCTACCATGGCTACATCTGCAAGTCGTATCAGATTAAATCAAACCGCCATAGCTCATAAGCTATGTAAGAACTGAACCATACATTCCCGTCACATGTTTCAAATGCAGCATGAAATAATAAGTTTGCAGAGTCTCCCGAGGCATCATCAAACTTCAGACTGTGTTAATAAAAGTGGAGAATTCTATTTTGGGCCTCCCTTACATCAGACCCCGCTTCATTTTGACCTTTATTCTAGCGATCAGTGAGTAATCTCCCAACTGCACCCTGATACAGGCCTGAGAATACTGCTGCATTGTGCTCTGAAACCGCTCCAGTGAGAGCAGATTGAGTAAAGACTACAGAACATTTTAACATTCTTGGCCAGGAAGAATCAATCTGCAGCAGTCCACAGGGAGAAAACGCTTAGCTCAACATTTTCGTGGCTCTCCTTGTGTCTTTATTCCTGCCCATAAACCTGTAAGAGATGACAAAGCAACCGGAGCCGTGAATGAGTGCGAGCATCTACATGCAATAGGCAGAGAATCGACTTTTCGTTCGAGATTTCGGGATGTAGAAAACCAGTAATCGTTAATCGTTTCTTTGTCCTAAATGGCAGAATAGCCGCACGTTGTGGTAAAATATTCTAATTTCTTTAGAGACCCTCAATGAAACAGCAGCAGCAAAGTGATCACGTAGATGCAGCTATGAAGGCTTTGTTCCCTCCGAGTCGCACCAGATCAGATTGATTACTCTTGGCATGCACAATTTATTTGACTTCATTGTCCTCCCACTCTGTTGTTACTGCTTGTGTCAGAGATGTGCGTATTCTGTGTGTGTGTGTGTGCATGTTGTGTGTGATAAGAGCGAGTGTGTATTTGTGCAGCTACAATTTCAGCCGGATATAGCTCGATTGTAGAACAAGTTGATGATACTTGTATTGACCCGATCAACTCTTTTGTGTGCGTGTGAATGAGATTTTTCCTGTATTCCATGCTACTGTACTCTATGTGCATATTCGTCTCCGTGCATGTGATCGTTTGCACGCATGTCTGTCTGATGACTACGCCTGGTGTGTGTGCCTGTGTGTGAATGTGTTTATTTGTGTGTCTCTCTTGTGTCTGTGCCCTGTGCAGGGAAGTAACGTGATGGAGGACCAGGATCTCAGAGACATCGGGATCACTGACCCAGGACACCGAAAGAAAATCCTCCACGCGGCACGCAGCTTGCCCAAGGTAATTAACATCATAACTTATCCTCAGCGCCGAGGACGAACGCTGACTGACAGCGTCTCAGGAAAAAAAAAAAAAAGCATAAACGCAAGTTCTTTGGAAACAATAGCAGATGAGCCAAAAATAGATGAATAAAGGTAAAAGTGTTTTGGATTGATGGATAGAAATGCTGCATGTTGCTCGCTTGAACTGTGGTTCATGAGAGCTGAAATAGAAACACAGTAAACATTCTGAGGACCACAGAATGAACTGGAAGAAAATCAAAAGTATGTAATAAAAACGGTTTATTAAAAATGGAACTGAAAGATTCATACTTGATGTAAAATGGGTAAAGACTGGTCTAACTTACTTGTCAATATAAAGTCTGAACATGTGTTGTAGCTGTGAAAAGTGTGGCAAGGGTAAGGAAACGTTTATTGATTATTCTTAATTAAAAAGACATTGATTGACATGAGGGTGTACTGAGGGTAAACAGTGGAGCTTGGAGCTAAATGCTAACATCAGCATGGCCGAGGCAATGCCCAGCTTTAGTGAGGCAGAATTAAAACGCAGTTTGGAAAAGACTATATACATTCTTATTTTGACCCTCTGAACTCCAAGCAGTTAGTGGGTGTTTTTACACCCTTACTAATACTTTTTTTCACTGCAGTATAAAGTCTTGCACCTTTGTGGAAACAGCACAACCATGGAGAGACAACTAAATAAATGTCTTTTGTGCAGTATGATAAAGTTCTGATGCCATACATAAGAAGAAAAAAGTAGATTTTCTTTTATTTTTGGATTATTCATTTTACAAAAATTGAAAAAGAAACTTGAATCAATAAGAACAACATTTTTTTCCAAGGGCCCCCAGGTGATACCATCACTGGAGAGAAGTGATCCTCATACTGTAGGCATTTTACAGGTGTTTTTCACACCACTCTGCACATCAGCTCTAGCAAGATATTTCACCAAGCTGAATGTATCGTCCAACAACTCACTCACAATCTGCTCCCCTGTGTGCTGTTTATGAGTCATGCTGCACTTATTTTTTTATTGATCGAGTAAGTGTTATTTTCTCAGTTTCTCAGTTTCAGCTGAGTGTGTCATGGCTCCTTGGTTGCACTGAGAAACACAGAATCTGGTGCCAGCGATTTATTGTTGGAGAATTTGTAAATGAGACATATAGAAAAATGTGATTCTGATCAAATGTTAGTACTGAATTTGGTTAATTTGACCAACAGAACAGTCTCGTTTTTTTATGGACCATTAAAAAGTTGAAAATCCAATGATGTTATGATGTTTTTATAGTTTCTGGCAGATAAATGGTGCAGTTTTGATTAGATTAGATTACATGCTTTACAAACCTGCTACCAGATTTTGGAGTTCAGAGAGTTAAGTGAAGTTAGAGTCCTTGCTGACTTGTGTCTATCTCTGCAGGTAAAAGCGCTGGGCTGTGATGGCAGCACATCTCTCGCCTCCTGGCTGGACGGCCTCGGCCTGCATGAATATCTGCCCAACTTCCTCTCAAGCGGCTACCGCACGCTGGAGTGTGTTAAGAACCTGTGGGAGCTGGAGATTGTCAATGTAAGAGGCCACATATTGCTGTTACCCAGTGTTGATGGACTGAGTGGATATACGTAGTCATCAGCTTTGAATTACACTGTTAACCAGAACTCACAGACTGCTCTCCTCTGTGACAAGGCCACCTTGATTTGTGGCTCGTGTCTGAGGTTAAGAAGCACTTTACAATGCAGCGCTGAAATATCACAGAAGTGCTGGAAGCATTTGCATAAAACTAAAACAGAAACATTTTGAAAATCACTGAGTAATTAGAAGATAACTCACAGATCATGTAAATTTAGGAGCAAAGTGGTGACTGATGACAGGAAAATGTGTAATTTGGTTTTATCTTTATGGAAGTAGTGTAACGTTTTATGGTAATTAGTAAATAAAAAAGGAGGACTAAAAACTGTTGCTGCTATAGAGGAGATGCATGTCCCTGTTTTGTTTAACGTATGTGCAGGTGTTGATCTGTTGGTGTGTGAGCTGAGCAGAGTGCAGCAGTGATTTCCCTGTAGGTTCCTAAGAGCGTTTGCAAGATGATTAACAGAACAGGGAAGAAAAACACATTATCCTCAGCTGAAAATTGTTTACTTGACTTTTTTCCAGTCTTCAATTTATTGTGAATTATTTGATCAAGTCGGTTCGTCTGGCTGCTAAAATGATTAATATAGAACAAGCTGAGAAAGAAAAACCTCTCTGTGACCACAAACTGCCAGTGATTTTGTTTCCAAGAGTCACAAGCCAAACTAGGTAGGAAGCACTGAGAAACAGCAGCTTTATAGACATCCGTTTGATGTTTATACCTGGTTAATTCATGCTGTTCATATTTCACCATTTGCTGTTTTTGATTAAACGCAGATCTCATCAGTCTTGGTGGAATAGTTCCAAGAGACTGTTAAAAAACAGCAGCAGAGGATCCAACATGATTTATAAGAAGTAACAGAGCAGTGTAGGAGCCGAGGATGAGAGCGCCTTCATATTTTTCCCACTTATTACTGTGTGGCTTCTTGTTGTGATAAATGCCAAGACAGTGGTGGTAAAACAGCAGAAAGCAGCAACAGCTGCAGTAGCAGCAGCAACAGGAAAGCAGCGGCCAAGCAGCCTGTCTACAGCAGTGTGAGGGACGGTGTCCACGAGACTGCGATGCAGAGAGAGGGTGTGAGAGCAGGACGCATTACTCTCAGTGTGCAGAGTAGCAGAATTGCCTCTGAGCATCTTGGCAGAAGTCACTTTGCCCATTACATTTCCTACATCCTCTTATAGAAAACAGCATCAACATGATGGATGAGCTGGTTTACATTCCCATATAATCCCAAGGTCCTTTAGTACCATTTAAAATTTCTCTTATTTCACACGCCTCATGTATACTGGTCTCACTGGGATTCTGGGCAAAATGATACTGAAAAGAGCACCAGAAACCCAGCGTTAGGACCAGTTGCCTCTTCTGCCTCTGACTCTCACTGAATAAATAATTGAAGGCCTCAGACAAAGAATCAAATGAGCCTGTTATGGAATATTTTGTACCGGCAACATAATTGCAGATGTAACATTAATCACTCAACATCCACCTTTACTGGATGAGCATGAATGTTAATAGGCAATTATGCAAATGTTCAGTATTAAGATAGTGAGTTTTAACTACATAAAATTAACCTATGGTTCCTCCTGTGAGGGTTTGAAATAGCCTTTGTAAAGAGACACAGAGACACAGTGGATGGTCCTGTTGCAGTGTTACTGTAAATTTCAAACACATTTCAATTTTGACAAATGAAATGGATTTATGCCACACAGTCACCTGAAAGTCATTTGCTTGTTTGCATATTACATCTTATTGCCTCATAAATTGGTAAAGTCATCTATGTTTCTTAAGCACTATGTCCAAAAATGGATCGTGAATTATAGAGAGTCCCGAGAAGGAGACAGTGCTGTACTTTAAGCTTACGGCAAAACAGATTGAGGCTGAATTATTGACGAGAGTCATTTCTGTTTGCCTGTGAATGCCTGCCAGTGAGGGGGTGCAATGCCACCAACTCTGTGTCAGTGTATTTTGGATGTATCTCTATTAGCCTAGTCTAGATAAATTCTCGTGCATGAGATATTGATGTGATGGTGCGGTGGAAAGTCCCAAACTTGTGCTCTGACGTCGTCCTCTCTAGGTTATTAAGATTGGTCCTCTGGGCCACCGGAAGAGGATCATTGCCTCTTTAGCAGAGAGACCCTATGAAGAGGCTCCGTCTAAGTCCCGCCGTCTGTCCCCGATTATGGTAAGACTGGAAATGTAGAAACTGATACAGTTCATTTATTATGAGGTCTTTAATGTTTGGTGACAGTGTCTAAAATACACTCAAATCCAAGAAGGATGTTTTTTAAAGCTACTATTTAACCACTGAAGTGTACAAATATACTGTCAGTGCTAATTTGGTTAGTAGATTAGATATGCTTAATGTGCACAATTAGGATGGCTCTGCACATGCCCTTAATATAACCCATATTAAGTGTCACTAATGCCCTTTAAAAAATGTATTTTTTAATTTGAAACCGGTTCACATTTGTTTGTATGTGTTGTTGTACTTCAGCAGAGATTCACGATTACTCCCTGTTAGTTTTCTTATTGAACAACAGTCAAAGCAGAGCTTAGGGGCAAAGTTAAACAGCATGACATGGCGAGCTGTATTTCTATGCCAACATCATTTTGTGAGAAAATGGATCCTTTTCTTTCAGCAGCGGATGTCTAATTTTGGAATGAGATTCTTCAATATCATTATGTTCACAACAGTTAAATACTCAGGGCTGATTTCCCAGGCAGATTAAACCGGGCTAAAAAGAATGGAGAATCTCCACGGAAGAGGCTCTTTTGTCGAGGATTAGGCTTGGATGTAGATCAGGGGAAACCAGCCCGGTTAGACAGTGCTGTCAAATCATTAATCTCTGGCATGTTTCTGTGTGTTTGTCACTCTGTGTGTGTGTGTGTGTGTGTGACAGTTCCATGACCTCCTGTCCCAGACCACGTCTCCTCTCAGTCAGATGGACCCCTACACCAGTCGCTCCATGGACATGCTCCTGCCCCTGACAGAGTCGGACCGGAGGCGGAGAGGAGTCGACCAAGACTGTAGTGTATCTCTGCGTTCCTACAGCGAGAGGCCGCGCTCTGTAGTGAGTTCACCTGCTTTCACTGGAAGCTGTTCAGACTTAGATGTGTTAGAATGTCAGAGCTGTTCTGGAGGCAAAACTAAAGTTCAAATTAAACTAAAGAGTGCAAAGCCAGAAATAGAACAGCCGTATTTAAGGTTGAGTGATGGAACAATAAAGCTGCTCTATCGGAGTATTGGATTTTCATATTTATTTTGCATCACTTTAATGGTTTGCCAAAAGGACAAATATTTGATCTGTTTTTTCTCAATTACTAAATTGAGTTTGCAGAAGATATTTTGTGTCTTGTTAGAGGCTGATATGTAACAATGACCCGAAATGTAACAACGACTCGAATTGTTATACTTTTTTTTTTAATAAAACCCAAAATGTAATAACTGGTCGATATTGTAACAAGATGCTGAGCCCAAAATGTCCATTATTACATTGTGGGGCAGGCAAAATATTTTTCCCCTAATAGTGTAATAATTTTATTATATCTTAGGGTGAGTCAATAATTTGGATTAAAGGGCTTATTGCTTCAATGTAGAGGGCAGTATCATACACAAATGCCCTGCAGTGGTCCCCCCTCTTATGTGGCCCCTTCACAAACAGCCACCCGCCATATGTGGCTGCAAATCCTTGGCACCAATCATTTATCCATTAAACTAACCCCTCACCAGCAGCCACCCCGCAAACGCAGCCAGCGGTCATGTTAGAGCCCGATATGTAACAATTACCCGAAATGTAACAATGACCTGAATTGTTAAATTATCGACCAGTTATTACATTTCGGGTTTTATTACATTTACATTACAGTTCGGGTCGTTGTTACATATCGGGCTCTAACATGTCTCTTAAATGATATGTGGAATATGTGAAGCCTAGCACTGCTTCTTCAGGATGTAAAACTGCAGTGTATTACATATATTTAGGATTTTCTCATGTTTGGCTCGCTAAACTCAGCTAACCACCAATTAGGAAAATACACGCAAAACAGTCAAACAGATGTTCAATGCAATGAACTGTTCCAAAGGCTTGCATAACATCAGACAAAAAAACTAAATGGCAAGTTTACTCATGAATTGTTGAATTAATTTTTTCATAGAATCATTTATTTGGACTGGAAACGTCAAAACATGACCCTATTGAATTATCGCCCTGCCCCACAGCTGTTTCTGATCTTTGTCGACTGTCATGAATTCAGTTCAGCCTCCCTGAATTTCTTGGTATCTTCTGTAAGGGGGATGGACTAAGAATAACTCAGTGATCAAACTGTAGCATTTACTAAAGGTCAAATTACGACACAAACAGTCAAGCTGGCGTGCCTGGTTTCTGACTCACCGAGGCCAAAGAGGAAACGCAGAGGAGCGTCCGCAAATAAGGAAAACGACGCACCGCTCGGGGAGCCGTCATATGTAAAATCAATACTTGTCATTTCCCTAAAACCTTAGTGTGTCGTTATCGTAAGTATTTTTTTTAACTCTGACAGGTGATTTATTAAAGGAGCTGAGGCCCGGCCTACATTGACCTAAAGGCTCGGCATGCATGAATATTTATAAGCCTACTAGCATATCAAAGAGGACTTACGTTAAATTGCTGACCAGGCAGACTTTGGTTACCTTCATTTTAATGTGCAACAGTCAGGAGTCTTTAAACTCACCAGCCTGACTGAGAAACCACAAATTAGTACAAAGAGTCTGTGTGGCTACGAGTTCTAGCATGAAGTACAGTGTTTTACCATGAATGTGTATACTGACTGAGATGTGGATGTGTAGGGGAAACAAGGGCCAAACACAAGAAGGGTTTTTACTGCCGTACAGAAGTATTTAACTCAACTTCTTTTTGCATCTGTGCAGGATAGACACAGCGAACGACACAAAGATTCTCGTTTGAACCTCCGGCCACCGAGCCAATCTGCTACCTACGCCACGGTGTCCGCCTGGCATCACCAGCCTGAGAAACTCATCCTGGACTCCTGCGGGTACGAGGCCACAGTAAGTCACTTCCACCGTCTTCAGAAATATACGGTTAATATACCATACAGATTGACTGAATTACGACAACATTAAGCACGTCTACTGTTTACCAAGAAATACAGCGACCGAGATGTTTTAATTACAGTATCTTGTGTTTCTGTTCTGTGCAGTTCAGTCAATACTAATGTTGAAATTGTACTCCAAATTGTGTTTTGATTCTCTCTCCTAGTACCTAGGATCAATGATAATCAGGGATCTACGAGGGATTGAGTCCACACAAGATGCCTGCGCTAAAATTAGGGTGAGCATTACTGAAAACCTTTTGTTCCCTCTGATTTAGTTTGCTCTGACCTTTAAAAGAACAACTGAAAACTGCTTTTGTTGATGGTAGAAATGAATAAATCTCAGCAAATAAATGTCAGACATTAAATAACAAAGTGACAGAGGAAAGACGTATCTGTAAAACACACCTGACAATCACTTTGGTCACACTGATAGGAAATGAACTATTGTGGGGTTTTTTTGTATGTGCTTTCCCTTTTTAAAACAATAATTGCATCCATTCCAGAAATCAAAGGATTCAAGAAAGGGTCCAGTTGTCATACTTTCCATCACCTATAGAGGAGTCAAGTTCATTGATGCAGCCACGAAGGTAATGTTCATGTGTGTCTGTGGTTGTCCACATTTTCAGTCTCCATTAGAGGTTGATTTCCAGTTTACACTCACTTCATTCCCGTCTCCATCAGACTATAGTTGCAGAGCACGAGATCAGGAACATCTCATGTGCCGCACAAGACCCAGATGACCTCTGCACGTTTGCGTACATCACCAAGGATCTGAAGAGCGGCCACCACTTCTGTCACGTCTTCAGCACTGTGGAAGTGGTGAGTAATGCAACTCTGTCTTAAAAAAAAGTCTGAACGAAAAAAAAGCTTCCACTGTGTGCTTTTTGAGAAATGCTCATTGACAACTTTTGCAGATTTTTCAGACGTGTCCTTCGTGGGATGTCATGCATCCTGCAGTTAAAGCTGCATGCAGCATCCTATGGCCATTATTTTCTTGATTGGCTCATCAGATGGCTTGATTGAAGTCTCACTCCCGCTATGCATGGCATTTCCATGTACCAGCACAGATTCTGCTGTCATTTGTGTCTCACCGTCTGCAGAAAGGTCAACAACAATCTCTTGTATTTGGTGGATGGTCCACTGTGGAGCCGCCTTTGACTGCATGGAAACTGTTTTAACTGAACTCTATTGATAAAGGCTTTGATAAGGCCAGAACACAGCAATTAAGGCCTTGATGATTTGTATTTAACACAGCTGCTCCATGCACAGAATGTCAGTTCAATATTCCCTTTGTCAGAAAATGCGTTATGTTCAAACAAGAGCCGGTGGATAATTACACCAAGTAATTATCCTGAAAATGTGAAGAGCAGCACTTTTGCACGCTAGGAAATGTTTTCTGTGTGATGCACAACAGATTGTTGACAACAAATAGCGTTACAGATTCAAAAGTCATTAAAAATGACTGTATGCAATCGATTTTTTATAGTCCAAGCAACGTAATCCAACCGATGCCAGGTGTTAAGTCGTGTTTGTGCAAGCATTAAGCTCTTCCTAAAGCTTGTTGGAGAAATTAAATGGTTTGTTAGGCACACAATAAACAGTTATTGTGTCCGTTTAAATCAACTGTAAAAGACAGACGGCCTCTGAGGAGAAGGTTTTGGTGTCAGTTTTGTTTTTCTATCACTAAGATCTGCTTAGTTTTTGCTGATTTGAGCACACTTTTTAAATCTCTTCTTTCTTTTGTTTTTCCACCCACACAGACGCAGACGTACGAGATCATCCTCACGCTGGGACAGGCGTTTGAGGTGGCTTATCAGATGGCGATCCAGTCCAGGGCGAGACAATACGTCCCCCCTTCATCTCTTCCCTCGGAGGTCATAGAAACCAAAACCAGCCGCCCCGTGTCTCAGTCGTGGAGCAGCATGCGAAGATCAGCAGTGAGTACCACCTTACAAACCCTCAGAATAACACGGCGAATGCGAGCGTGCTGGGAGGGGGAGGGAGAGTAGGAACGCGCCGTTGTGCAGTCATAATTCAGAAAACGTACACAGACCTCGTGACCGACTTTCTCTCCGCCGCTGAACCCCCAGCGGACCACCTACGAAAAAAGGAAGATTTGCTGTGTGTGTGGTAGAAAAGTGATGAGTCATTACTTTGCTACCAATTTCATCTCTCGCCCGCCCCCTCAACTCTGTGAGTCACTCTGGTAAAGGAGAAGATTTTCCATTTGTGCATATGTGAAACATGATGAATGCATAGTTTTATTTGTTGCTTCCAGGCGGGTGTGTGTGTGTGTGTGTGATTTCCTCCGGGACGTTTCTGAAGGCCTCAGTTAGACCCCCACCCGCTGCCTCCTCACTTCTGATTGAGTGTGTTGCGTAAATGTTCTACCCCCTGAGCGATGCATTGACCTCTCAGGCAGCGTATAATAAGCGTTCAGTGATCACTGTCACCTGAGAGAGCTGCACAGCCGGCAGCGCACACACACACACACACACACACACACACACACACACACACACACACACACACACACACACACACACACACCACTGCTGGACCACATGCTTACATAGACACAAATCACTTTGTTTTACTACCTGCCTGTACGGATAATATATGGAGTAATCACAGAGCTGCATAATGAGTTTCTGGCTGCTTGTTTAAGTTTTAGATGAGAGGGGGGGGG
>OMNN01027060.1:0-12217 GCA_900302755.1 Chromis chromis
GTTTGGGGATGGCCCCTTCCTGTTCCAACATGACTGCGCACCAGTGTATAAAGCAAGGTCAATAAAGACATGGATGAGCCAGTTTGGTGTGGAGGAACTTGACTGACCTGCACAGAGTGTTGACCTCAACCCAATAGAACACCTTTGGGATGAATTAGAGCGGAGACTGAGAGCCAGGCCTTCTGGTCCAACATCAGTGATGTCATTAAAGTTCATGTGCGTGTAAAGGCAGGTGGGCCAATACTTTTGGCAATATAGTGTAAGTTACAGTGTGCTATGAGTAGGAAATTATTAATAATAATAGTACCTCCACTTATATAACACTTTTCATAATAACTTACAAAGCCCTTTACACACAGTAAATTCTGAACAGCAGACTTTTTGTATGATCAACACAGCACTGATTTGAGGGTTAACGTATCTCCCAGCACATAAGTAAAGTTTCTATCCAGATGAAAATTAGAGTTAGTAGAGAGAGTAAAGTAGAATTAATTCTCATTTTCATTCACTTCTGGTATATAACTATTATTAGCAGCTGGACCCTTCAAGATAAATAGTGGTAAACAATAAAACAACCTGTGTGGGGAATGTGGTATTTATGTTTACTTTATGGAGTAATTCAGTTCCCAAAGATCTGAGGTTTTTTCGTTTCAGTCACGTGCTGCTTTTATGTCACAATTAAGAGTTTTTCCACTGCAATTTGTCAGATTGAGTTTTTATCGATACATGAGGTTTTCCTACATTTTTAAACAACTGAATGGAAATGAGCTTAACATTTCATAGCCTTATTGTTTTAATTAGATCTCTGAGGACTCGCCAGTTCGTTTTTAAGTGTTTTCAGTACAAACGGCTCTGAAAACCTACTTTTCACTTGCTTTTTTTTTTTGCTGCTTGGCACTGGATGGTACAAACTGTTTGGCCTAAGTCCTGATCCATATTATTGCTAGATGATCTCCATACTGTGTTTTCTGCAGACTCTGTCCTATGAAGGCTTCTAAACACAACTTGGCTGCCAACACGTGGCTGCTTCGTTTTTAGAAATGATGGAAGTGCATGCCATAGCCATTAATTTACTACAGGTACTTAGTGAAAAAGCTTTACTACCTCGCAGATTAAACCTGACTCCATAAGACTCGGAGCCAACCCATTTGGCAGTTTTCACTGTTGACCTTTCCATCTCTCTCATCCGTCTTGTACCCACTATAATGCACAGAGGAGGTTTCTCACGGCTCCTGTACATTGATTATCTAAACAGTGGTGGAAGAATACAGGGAGTGCATGAAGATGAGCAAACACAGCCTGGATTTTACTTAACAATGTTTGACTTGAGAGCGTTTAGTCAGAGTTAATAGAATAGAATTTGTTTGACAGTAGATCTGCTGAGCTAAAGACAAGAGTCTGCCCAGTGTCACAGATGACATCACCGGTCAGATAATGGCCTGGCTCCAGGCCACAACAAAATTATATCCCCGTCAGGGAGTTCAACTACAAATAAAACCCCAATAAAAGTCTCTTTTATGCTGTATTAAACTTCACTTATCTACTATTTGGAAGCCTGTTTTTACTCATGGTAATAAAAGCAATATAGAAAGTCCCGGATCCTCATTTGGCCCCTGGACAATCGAGGATAAAATATAGATTGGCTGAAATGAGCCAAATAAAATCATAGCAACATGAACTGCTCTGTACTTCCTCTAAAGGCATCAAGAAACCTCATAATGACCCACCGCTCACATTACAGAGAAGAAGTCAGATCGGGAAATTGTCATGTGCAATGTAGAGCGCTAAATGATTTCATCTTGGTGAAGTCATGGAGAAGATAGCTTCCTCACTTGTATAAATATTTAAGTAGATGAGCATTAATCCTGAGTCAGCGACTATTTTAGGCGAGCGGAACAATGTAAGAGGGTGCAAATTGACAAAGTAAGGTAGAAGACAGGCGCTGCCGGGACATTTGTGATGCATGAGTTGGGGTTTTAGGACAAGGGTGTGTGGTATAAGTGTTAGAAGTAGACATCTGCTCTCATCTCCTGAACTTCTGTGTCTGGAGGAATATTAGAGCTTGAACAATAAACAGTGAGTGGAGTGGATTTTAGTGGCTTCTCTGGTTTTAAAAAGCCTCCCTCTGCACTTTGCTCTCTGTGAGATCTAACAGAATAATCTGGTTACTTGATTTCCCTTCACTCCCAGGATCAAGGCCCGTGGTGGGTAATCCATGCAAATGTGTTTGATGAACCAGCAGTTTCCAGGCATGACAGGCTGTGTCAGTGTTGTGAGGGAACAAAGGGGTTTCTGGAGGGGTCCATGACAAAACGCTGGGAGGTTCTTAATACAAATCTATGGACGAATGAGAGTTTCTAAAGAAATATCTTGACATTTAGGAAAATATGCTCATTCACTTTTTTCATTGTACAGTCAGTACTAGAGCTTGACTAATACATTTTGTTGGCCCAACCTATCGGCCGATATTGACCAGTCAGTATTTTTTTGGAGTGTATACAGAACATGATGCGGAAAAAGATGCTTAGGATAATTTGGAAATGGTGTCATTACATAGTTTGTCAAGCAGAGCAGCTCCGACTCCATTCTTTAAAATGCTATTAGCTGTCTGCAGCACATGTAGCAGAGTGCATATCACAGCTGAGAAGACTGTGGTGTGCAGTCAATCGTGACAATAAGAGGCTAATTCGTTTATAGAAGCAATATCAACCGACACATTAATAATCAATATTTAAATTTTTTACTCACTAAAAATTGGTGTCAAGATTGGCCACTAAATATTAAGCTAGCAGCTAGTTAGCTTAGCTTACTACAAAGCCTGGAAATGGGGAGAAGCCTGGTTCTGACCAATGGTAACAAAATGCTCCTATCAAGCAGTTCACCAGTTACACACAGATTAAACAAAAAGTTGTTGATTATTAAGCATAACAGGGTTGAGTAGGTGAATTTAGCTTCCTCTGGACCAAGCAGTAACCTCGGGGATAAAAAATGAAGCCAACATGCAAGAGCCAAAAACTGCAGTACCTCAATGGCCACTTGAGGCTAGCTCCAAAAGTGAGTCAGTCCTGATAGACCCCCATATTAAAATGCCCAGCTTTAGAGCAGAAATAAACATGTTTACAGCCTGGTACGAAAAACAGTTTTGGTCTGTATAGCTAATTCACCCGTTTATGACAACTTCATTTGGTTTGAATTTTAATTTAACTCACCAGTTTAAGTTGTGTAAAGGTTTAAAGTTAACGTAGTCCAAGCGAGTTATCAGGGTGTCAGGGTGTCCTATGGGGTCTGGCACCAGGACGTTGGCAGTGGATCCTTTGGGTACTCTGGGTTGTGCAGTGGGGCCTCTGTCAATCAAACTTGTTCCACTGCATCCCGTTGATGCTTGATCAGAATGGGGTCTAGGAAGTTTGGTGGTCAAGTCAACATCTTGGGCCATTGTCATGTTCCTCAAGATGTTCCTGATTGTTTGATGTTTTTGCCATGTGGTGGGGTGCATTTTCCTGCGGGGGTAGGCCAGTGACATTTGGGATTCCCATTTGCATGAGGGAGTGTGCTTGTTCTGGGACAATGTTTATTACTATCACATAGTACCAATATGATCAGTGTTATTCACTTCACCTGTCAGTGGTCATCATGTTGTGGCTGATCAGTGTATATATTTTTCCTTCGTAATTTATGATTTTAACATTTGTGTTATTTGATCTGATTTATTGTAGGCTCTTTTACTTTATTTTATAACTTGTGCAGTTATAGATCCACAAGTGGGATGTTTGCCAACTTAAGTTATAATTTAAAGTGTTTTGCTACCCAGTTTGCAATAAGGTGATGGTTTGTTTGCTGCCCCAAATGACCAAAAATAATAGATTTAAATGTCTTTGTGATCCTGTCATTGTGTTTGTTGTGTAGTCATTAAAACCAACAACACCCTCATACTGTTCCATGATGAGGCTCCATCTTTTATCTTTAGTTTCTACACACTGCTAACTGTCTCCTCACTGAATCGTTTTAAATCTCTACTGAATAATTCCGGTCAAACAGAGGCGTGTGGTCAATAACATACCAAAGCCTGAATAGAGGATGGATGACACGGATGAAGGAGCATTACAGTGCGAGTTTATATAACAATACAACACAATGCTTTCTCCAGCAGCTTTAAAGAAAATCCTCCCCCACGGGAAAATTGCTCAGCTTGCATTGGTAAGCAACCAGTGGCCACATATTGATCATTTTCTTGTGGTTAATTCATTGTATATCCATTCCAGAGCAGAATAAACTATCCGCAGAGGCCATTTTTCTCCACTCAATCATCCTGTAAGACCATGTTTGTGTATCTCATGCAGCAAACAATAAACTTTAAAAAAATCTCATTAATTTAGCAACATTTGATGATATATTGACTTCTCTGTCTTCTATTCAGAAACTTAATCAAGCATCATCAGACAATGAGGGAATGCAGCGGAGCATGAGACAGGTCAATATTTACGGCACGTCAGAATAGGGTGTAATTGGTTGTACGAGGTGCATAAAACAGCCGCGGTATCTTTTGAGTCATAATGAACTTTTAGTGTACAACACAGGAGGCAGTTAAGGTGTAGATAAAATTGTTTTACAACCCAAAAACCCCCACAAAAGATCCAATCAGAAGCAAACCCAGTAGTGTCCTCTCTCCTAAGCTCCTCTGTAAAGACCTGGAGGGGGTTTGGAGATTCAGTGACAAACGGTCAGAGGACGGCCTCCCGGGTCTACCGCCATCTACTCTCACTGAATACAGAGAGAAGAAACACACATTTTCCTCTGCACTCAGCCATAGAGGAAGAGAGAACCAATCCTGAGCTTTCATTACAAGCGAGGGGGTAAATTTCACCTTGACCTGCCTGGTCTGGCTGGGTAACCCCAGTCTGCAGCAGCAGAGGAAATTGGGCCGACTGCTGTAATAGCAGGCTGACAGCCCAAGATGAGAGGACTCAGAAATGGCTGAATAGTTATGCAAATCATGCGAGAATCAACTGCTATTTTGACAGGAGGAGCCCCTCAAGGCTGTCATGACTGAAATCTACAGGAGCGTTTTCATTACAGGGGCCTCTCGGAGCTGAGAGGTACACAAACAAAACAGTGACCTTTAGATGGACTCAGCTCGGTGATTAGCAAAACTGTGACAACAAAAGCTCCGGTGAGAAAAGCTGACTAACGTTGCTTCACCAGCAACACAAGGACAAAAGCCGGCGGCGTGTAGCACCTATCCTGTGTGCTATTCAACAGCAACGAATAACGAAGCTACCAGAGAGATGTTGGGCCAGGACAAAAACATTGAGGGCTGCACATTCTCAGTCAGCGGGCCGTCATATGAGAGTGTGCAAGCTAGGCGAGGCAAGTGGAAGGTGGCATTGTTTGTGCGTGCGTGTGGTGGCACGTTAGCGGGAAGGGTTTTTGTGTAGGGCATTGATTGTTGTTTTGTTAGGTCAAATGTCAGTGGGTTGAAACAAACAAACACCGATGTAGAGGCTGTGAAAAGGCTGAGCTGGTGGTTTTGGTGATTCACAGTGGGAGAGAAGAGTCTGTGTAAAGGGCTGTTGGCCTGACAATTATTGTTGATGTTTATAATAATAAAAAATAATGATTACTAAAAACAAAGAGAGGATTGACCAGAATTCTTAGAGCCATTTTAATACAAATAGAAAAATCTGAATTTGTACAATTTCTATACAATCAAAACTGCTTTTGATTGCTTATACTCATAGTTACAATCACTGTATGTATCTTGCAGCTCTGTGCAAATAATGAAATCAATACCAATTAATCATGAGCTATCTTGGCAGTTAGTGCTACTCCACTAAGCTACTGTAGCAACTGTTAAACATAATTGAAGTTACTGCCTTGATAGTTATGTGGAAAAACAAACTGATTTATCTCCATTTTGCTTCATCATTCGTTTAATTAATGGATTGATTACAGCTAAGGACAAATCAATGAGTAAACTTGGTTTTAGCTTTAGCGAAGGCAGATTGTAGTTATTTTTCATCATTATTTTCATGTCAGTTAGAGCAATAGCCATACTGTTGAATGTCCACAACTCCATCATTTGTCATTTAAGAAATTGTTTCAGACAGTTGGTATGACAGACAATCTGCCACACGATGCCTGAGACTGACATGTCTGAAAATGCAATCTTAAATGTTCCCCCAAATGTCCGCCAACTTTGCCAAGCCCTTCAGGACGAGCAAGACAACATTCAAAAAGCATCGTCAACGACCTCGTTAACATTATGCGTTACAGATGTGTGACACTTTGTAATGCAAATGGTGAACACACTCGTTACTGACTTGTGCTTTCCATTCTATGACCCCTGCAACCCGCACATTATCATGTCCACTATAATCCGTACTTGGTTGTTTCATGATGTCCATTTTGAACATCAATTACCTATTCCTCTATGCTTAAAAGAATGGATAGAGTTTCATAAAATATGACATGCTGCGTTTGTATTTGTGTTTAGTATAAATACATTGCAATCAGTAATGTAATGCATTTAAACAAAAAACAAAATAACAAAAGTTATTTCCCTGTTAGAAAAACCAGCATAGACCAGCAAGGCTGGTCACCAGCAAAACCAGCATGGGGTATGCTGGTTATACCAGCATATGTTGTGTTTTGAGGTTGTCCACCAGCATCATTAGCAACACCATGCTGGTGTACCACCTAGCCATGTTGACTCAACAGCTAAACCAGCATCTAACCAGCATCAATCCAGCATAGACCAGCATGGAAATGATGCTGGTCTATGCTGGTTTTTCTAGCAGGGAAGGTCCTAAACACACCAAATTGATTAGGTTATGGACTAGAGTCTGAATTCGGCTGCTAAAACTACCTTGTTATTGCAGTTATTGTCAGTAGTTTGGCTAACCTTAACCCTTTTTTCATCATGAATAAATTCAGCCAATGCTAAAATAAATATAAGTTGCTATATACTCTGCTAAACTAGCTAACGTTAGCAGGAGTTTAGCTATTTTTTTCCCGACAACTGAATTTAGCTACTGCCTCATTAAGTTATATGAAACAACAAACTGAATGACCCATTGCATCATTTAAATACATATTTTTCATTTACAGGACAAATTAGCAGGTGCATTTAGCTTTAGTTTTGGCTAGCTAAGGCTAGCTGTGGCGTTCTACCCAGCTAGCTTCCACTTATCTCTCCTGTTTTACAATTTTCATGCAAATTAGACATTTTTGTGGCATAATAGTTGTTGTCTGTCTACAAGTGCTTCTCATATTTACAGTAGATTTTTTTCAACAATTCAAATCTTTTATGAACTCCGCAAACTAGTCAAAAGCTGATGGTTATGGCAACTCCACTAAGCTAGTTAGCTTTAGCAGGAATTTAGCTATTTTTTCCCCACTATTATTAAATTTTGCTACCACCTCATTAAACTCTTGTTCCTGCTCACCTCCACCTTCTGTCGGCCAGACCAGATAGCTGCAGACCCTCCTGAATCTGGAGGAGAAGCTCTGTTCCTCGGGAAGCTGCTCAGGATTCTGACTTATCTTGTGGAGTGTAGAAACTTCCTAAGTGTTTTGAAGCTTATCCATTGTTAGTTGTCAGTATGCCACTTTCTCTGACCATTTTACAGCTTTTTTTAATGGAAATTCTACATTATTTAGTAAAACTGATGGAAAAAAGCCCAGTCTTAACTCAGTTTAGAGCAAATATGTAGCTACTGCTCTTTGGCTTTGAAGAGCAGAACCGAGTGCCAGACAAAAAGGCAGTGAGCCAGTGTAAGACAAGGGCACAAACAATAAAACAGAGGAGCAGCTCTGAGGCTGAAATTGATCCTGTGGCCCTCTGATAAATCTCTGACCCAGAATCCAGCCAAAGACTCTGCAAAGACCCTACAGTGATGGAGAACAAGACTAAACAGCAATGACACTGGAGGTTGTGGTCAGAGTCTAAAAATTAAAGATTCATAACGTGCACCAATATGAAGGGGTGGGAGTGTTTCCTGATGGGTTTTGACTAAGTGCAACGGCTCAGAGCACTCACGGGATGCAACCAACACATTTACCTGACATTTATTATAAATGGGATGGAGACTGCAGCAGCTTTAGAAGTGTGCATCACTGCTCTAACTCCTTATAAAAGCCTGAAGTACCACCATATTTAAAAAAAAAAAAAAAAATGGTTTGAAAGAAATCAATGTTTTTTGTCCAGTTAATGTTTAATAAGTTTGACATAATAACCATGACAGTGCGAGAAAGAGGGCATATTGAAGAAGTTTTCAGTAAAGCATGACATTATACAACATTGGATATTAAATTATTATTATTGATAGAAAATGTTTTATACACTTTCTGCTGAGGGTTTGATGAGAAAATTGATTCCACTCCTGTGTCTGTAAAGCATATATGAAGCTAGGGTCAGCATAAACTGCAATTTTTAAGTGTAATTTTTGTGCAGATTAAGCAAACAAGATATAATGCATGTATTTAAATGAGCTAAACTGAAATAACTTACAAGTAGCTGCATATTTAGACAGTGTTGCATCTTATGTTATCACGTGTCACTTTGCAAGAAACAAATGACAGCCTGATACTGAAGGAAGCTGCCTACATCCTCTGCTTAGCGTACTCGCTGAACAGTACTCGGCCTAATCTTGTAAATCATCCTGTTGACTGTCAAATATGAGAAGACTATTTATAACGGCACAACTAAAAAGGGCCATAACTGAACACACGTGAAATTTATAACAGATAGGTTTAACTGTGCTGTTTATGACCCATCTGCTGTGTGCTGTTTGATACAGAGAGTCGGTTGACACCACACACATAGCCGCTGAAGGACGCCAACTTGTAATGGATTTTAATTTGCAAATAAAACAGGGGCAAACTATTTTATTTGCACTTGTGTGGATTAAAGTGGATCACTAATGAAGTCAGGACTCTATTTGGAGGCTCTGTGTGTTCAGCGGAGCATTTCAATTTGGTGAACTGGATGTTTTCTGCTTTTGCCAGCACTAAAGAAAACCTTTAATCACCATTCACAAGGCACCACAACCATTTCTAAACATAAGACTCTTGTACCACTTAGTTAATACATTGATACAAGTGTCCAAATTAGTATTTCTTGGATTTGTTCTAATGCCCTAATGACATTTGACCTTCCTTTAAAAATTGTATGTAAAACTTAAGATTTTGTGTATGTCTCCACAGTCATCAGATTATTTGAAGGAATAGACCAGCATTCAGTGCACTGCACTTATTTGCTTTCTTGGCAAGAACTTAGGGAGAAGATCGATGACACACTTATATCAGTGCAGTAAATATGAAGCTACGGCCAGCTGAAAGTCACCATATAGATTCAGGAGGTTGCTGCTCTTGGCCAAGAAACATGACCCATAAAACGGCAACTTGACATTTTTAATTTTTGTACAAATTAAACAAACAAGATATGTTACTTAGTGAGTTTTAGAGGTAATAGCAGGCTGTTTAACCTTTTTCCAGCCTTGAATCTTACTAAGCTAACTACCTTGAGCTTATATTTACCAGACAAATATGAGAGTGGTATTGATCTTCTCATCTGAATCTCAGCAAGAAAGCAACAAAGCGTAGCACAGGGCAGAGCTCCTGCAGTTAAACCTGCATTACTGTTCATCTTTTTAAAGGCACAATATCTGAGATTTCAAACATTAAACATAATATATACTGAGATTACATATTGTAATATAGTATAAAGATTACATATTGTAATCTGAACCAGCCAATCAGGCCACGCATGCATGTTAGTGCATGTGAGTCCCTCTCATTGAAACTGTTGGCCCTCCTCCCACTTTTAAACACCAAGAGTGACACATTGGAAAAGCAAAAGTGCATCCCAGCATTCAAATAGTGCCCAAAAACCAAATAATTTAAGAAAAAGTATTTCATCATGTTATTTACCTCATTTATGTTCAGTGTGATGGTTTGTATCCACAGGATCCGTCACTTCAACGCTTCCCTGTCTTTGCCTAAGGGAGCCGCATTGCAATGCATTCTGGTACCATTGCGTTTCGAGAGACGAGACTCCTAATTTGCATAAAGATGAGGTCTTGGCCACTTTATGGAAATTATGCAAGGAGCATCTAGTTTGATCTAATGCCTCATGAAACTTCTGAAAAACCTTTTAAATGATGGTTGTTGATCTAAAATGAAGACAGACTCAGCAACTGCATGGGTTATTTCTCACCTCAAATGTTTTCAGAAACACAATAAAAGAGAAAGTTTAGAATCGAGTTGCCATGTTGGTCCAGTTTTAAATCTAGGAGCAGGCAACCTCTGAGTGAAACATCGTCCAATCCAGTCCAATCAGGTGCAGCCAATGTCTGCGCAGTTGTAAGGGGGTGAATCCTGTGCTGATTCCTGTTGCTCAATCATACACTGCCAAGTTGTAGGCCAATCAAGCGTCCAGTGTTGGGAGGCGGTGCGACCCCTCACATCTAAAAATGTCACTACTGCTGTTTTAAGGGTCTTGTCTGCTCCTTCTACGCTCATATTTGTTCCATTCCACTCTTTATGTGTCTGTTTTCCATGGTTTGTTCACAGGTTGTGGCTGGATCATTTTTTGTTTGCTCTTGTGTATGCAACCTTTCTGGTTGTAAATGAAACATGAAGAGAGGGAGGACGTCTAGCTGACATTCATTTTGGTCCGAGTTGCTGATGAAATGTGACATCCGGTGGTTCTGAAATGTTGCACATGGAACCTTTGAGGGTTTTTATACTTAATTTATTGGTATTTATACATAAAACCTGGATTCAATGATCATGGGCTCTTCTGTAGCTCGAGTGGGGAATACCACATCAAGTCAATTTAAAAAAGTAGCTATCTCTTAGAACTGCCATTGAAATGCTTCTTGCAAAATATCTGAACTTCACTCTTTATATTCTTCACCCAAATTGGTACCTCAGCAGCAGGTCAAGACATCATTTGACCCCGATTGATTGCAGAGTCAACACATAAAGTACGACTCCCGACTCCCAGCCAGCCAGACCTTTGCAAACTTGTCATTCCTCTGCTCTCTTTCCCCACATGTACTGTCTGTCTATACTATGCCGTCTAAACAAAGGCAAAATGCCAAAATCTTAGATAAGGTCCATTGTTTTTATGCGTCAGAGCTTTTGCAGTCAGCACCATTAGCACCAGGGGGGTAATTGTACAAAGGGTTGGAGAAGGACAGCTTGGCGTCTTTCCAGTTCGAACCCTGCTGTGGACGAATGCACACAAAGAGACATACATCACGTCACTGACTTCTGCACAGATAATTAGAGTAAAGGCCAGCAGGCCGAGCACAGACACCTCACCTCCACCTCCCGCCTCCACGGGTAGACGCTGATGGAAAGCCCACGACCATCACTCCTGCTGGGGTTAACGCAGGGACAACCGCGCGACCTTTCATCCAGGGACGGGCGCTGAGGGAAAGAAAATCATGTACGTGGGTTTAAAATTAGATGTGCCTTAATGAGTGAGAGCGCGTGAAATGCAGGCGCGATTAAAATCAGTTTGACCTGTTATGCGTCCATAATTACACCTCTAACCTCCAGAAAGCATTTCATCATCTTCTGGAGGTGGAATAATCACAGACCGTTTCCACTCATCTGCAAAGCAAGTGTCGAAGTGGATCTGTCTATGTCATGGAGATACCAGTTCACACCTACAGCTCCCTATTTATAGCAGTGGCAGCCACATGAAAGCAAACATGTACAGACATGCCAAAACAGATATAGAACAACGGGAATGCATTTAAATGCTCTGTGTGTATGTACGTATTAAAAACAGATTATGATTCCGTTATATAATTGTTGGCATTAAGAAAACATTAAGGTTTGATATTTGCTTTTGTAAAAGAACATGTGCAATGTCATGTCTGCATCTCATCAGTACAAAACACACACACACACACACACACACACAACACAAACACAACACAACACAAACACAACACCAACACAACACAAACACAACACAACACAGACACAACACAACACAAACACAACACAACACAAACACAACACAAAAAACAAAACAAAACAAACAACAACACAACAACAACACAAACACAAACACAAACACAACACAAACACCAACACAACACAAACACCAACACCAACACAACACAACACAACACAAACACAACACAAACACAACACAACACAAACACAACACAACACACCACACCACAACACAACACAA
>OMNN01027066.1:0-36425 GCA_900302755.1 Chromis chromis
CCCAAATAAACATTGTCCCAGAACAAACACACTCCCTCATGCAAATGGAAATCCCAAATGTCACTGGCCTACCCCCGCAGGAAAATGCACACCACCACATGGCAAAAACATCAAACAATCAGGATCATCTTGAGGAACATGACAATAGCCCAAGATGTTGATTTGACCTCCAAACTTCCTAGACCCCATTCTGATCAAGCATCAACAGGATGCAGTGGTATAAGTTTGATTGACAGAGGTCCCACTGCACAAGCCAGAGTACCCAAAGGATCCACTGCCAACGTCCTGGTTCCAGACCCCATAGGACACCCTGAGAGGTCCTCTTGTCCATGCCCAATGGTTCAGAGCATTTTTGACCACATAAGGGGACCAACACAATATTAGGCAGGTGGTCATAATGTTATGCCTGATCGGTGTATATGCCTTTAAAAAGCAAACTCTATGTCATGGCTAACCTGGCTACAATCCTTGCTGCCCCTACCAGTGCAATAAATATATGTGATAACCATCAAACTATGTTCTGGATTTGATTACATGTGTTTCCCCACCTCATGTGGATTACAGAAGGCAGAGAAGGTCTGTTTATCTGTCCTGTGATGGACTGCAGGCTTGTTTCCCTGCCTTCAGGCTAATGCTCAGCATGCTTGGATAAGCTCCTGCCCCCCATGACCTTAATAGGATTAAGCGGTTAGAGACAATTAGTAATAAACTTCATTTTCTTAGCACTCATCCGAACACAAAGTTTACAAAGTGCTTGCATGCCGTCGCAGCTATGCAAATTGTTTAGGCTTAAGGACAAAGAGAATTGCTGATTCCTCTACTATTACTCTACGTCGCTTCCCTTTTATGAGACAGAGGTCACTGGGTTTAACTAGCAGAGTGCGTTCTCCACTCTTTTCCCCGTCTCCCTTCTCTCACGCTCACATTTCGTTCTCCTTGTCGCCCTCCTCTCTCCTCCTCCTCCTCTCTCTGGGCCCCCGACCAGTGGTTCTCCGGTGGGGAGGAGAGAGGCAGTGAGAGCGAGTAGAGAGGCTTAAGATGCTAATGCGCCCAAAGAGGAAGCTGACAGATTCACTTTATAATGAGCGCTGGCAAAGCAAAAAGCAAACAGACCAATCTGTTCGTACAGGTGGGTGTTGATGTATATTGGACACATTTAACAGAGCAGAAGGCAGAGTTTGAAACGGGGCGGGGATGACAGTTCTTGGATGAATCTTGGTGCAGTTATGGACTCAGACCTAACTGAACTGATATTCAGACAAAACTTGACAACAATATTAAAAGATTTAAAGAGTTCTGTCTCTGGAGGTCCATATTTTAACTTTAATTGGCTCAAGTAGGGTACAGCAGTAATTTTGTAATCTGCCTGAGTCGTCCTTGGATATCTGTGTACAGCCAAAATCTGTGTCCATGCCTGACTACGCTAAAAGGGCGAATATGTATGCATCAATCTATTGTGCATGTACGGAACAGGGTCTTCCAAGCAGACTAGAAAGTATTGTAACAACAACAACTACGCATTCTTGGTGTCTGTGTGCAAATTTGTAAGGGAGTATAATCAAGGTTTAAACTGTTCATATTTCATGCCAAAAACTCAAATGTCACTTCCATGAAATCAAGACATCTTTGTTTCCAACTCTGCAGATCCATTCACGTATTGCACTACACTGTAATTTGACTATTTTATTCTTTTGCCACATTTGCACGAACACCTATGACCTGTCAAAGTTGCACAAGAGAGTTCTGTATTTGTGTTTCGTCTGTGCTAGTCTCACAGGTTATTAAAACAGTTTGGGCTCGGTTGTTTCCTTACATAATAGCTGGATTTGTCTTGTGCTGCTTCTGAGAAGGAATTTGGCGAGATCATCCCCGTCATGAGTGTAGGATGAAAGATAAAGTGTTGGGTCTTTCTTAACGCTTTTATAGTTTAATTATGCAAATCCAAAATTGCAGTTACGGTAATTAAAAGTAATCTGAACCAAGTGATTTGGATAAAGTTATATTTAAAGTTAAGTCATCACTTATAAGGACAGATTTCGCAGTGTTTTAATTACAGAGCTACAATATAAATATGACATGAATAGGATAAAAGCTTAAGAGTAAGACAATGAACTGAAATGGCATTTAATTCTGTAGGTAACCATATACAGTAACAATAAATCTGTAATATAATAATCATATACAATAATTTCAGATTAAAAAAAAGCAACAGCCCTAGCAGCCAGTAGTGGTTCAGAAGTCTTGAGTTTAGCTTTGAGTTTTCCATAAATCAGCAGCTCTTTTGGTCAACTATTCACTCACTGTCTCATTATGAGCTCTACACCTCTACTACTTCCCGACACTCACTCGATTCCCAATGGTCATTAGTCACATCCATGCAGACAAAGTGGCCCAGGCTACTTCTTGTCAACAGCAGTTATACACCCTAAATCCAAGAGGCACCTACACATACCGTTCCACTAACGCATAAACATCTATTTTCATCCTTTAAAGGCTCCTTGTCAGATCCTCAATATACTGCGCAAAGCTGGCAAACAGCGGATGCTTTAAAATACACCATGACTGCAACTTAGAGGCCTTGAATAAATGGCTGCTCTTTTCCCAGCATGTCACTGTGTGATGAGTCACCCTTTAATGGAGCACATGCACCTGCATTTCTCTTGTGAACACCACCTCTGTGATGCGGCAACGTCAGAATATCTTATTATCCTGGGGAAAGTCAGAGTCTTTTGTCAAGCGTTTGTGGGGCCACTGAGGGCAGACTCCCCGTGGGACACCTAAAATAACCCCCCAGCAGGACAAGGCTTCTCCTCGGGGCGAGACTGTTCCTCGGCTTTTGTGTGAAAGGAAATCTTTCCCCTCTGCATTTCTTTCAGTGCCTTTGAAAGCCCCCGCATACCTTCACCCTGACTCTGTCGAGCAGCCTTGTTGGCCGGACTCACGCCTGTCAACACCCCTGATTCACACACACCGGAGGGACTGTAATTTGGTTCCACCTAAAACCTTTCAAGGACGCTGAAACCGCAGCATAAAGGTGCTGTCTGCACCCCTTCTTTCATTCAGTTTCTGCGTGTTTTCCCACCTACTGTCGTGGTTCCCACCTCACTCAGGGCTGCTGACAGGAGACCGCCACACATGATTGGCAAGTCGACACGTGGAATGCTTCACTGCGTCCGTGCATGCTTGTGGTGGCATAATTTCAGCAGGAACGGATAGAAAAAAATGCATCATCCGTCAACGGTTTCTTAGGCTTTCTATCTCTGGGTGGCTTAATTTAGTGCCCACTGAAAGCTGCTTTATCAGTGTACCAGCAGACCCTGCCAAGCACTCTGGAGGACCTCGTCTCTCTGGGGCTGGAACAGTGCTGACTCTGTGCACATCCACTCAACAGGGTCAACATGGATTAAGTTGATGTAACTATTCCAGAGGCCTCAGACTTTCTGGAACTGTGCGCTTATCAGCCTCAAAATAACAGATAAAAAAAAACACTCCTCCGCAGCTCAGATAGTTTGTGTGATGAATCAACACAACAGACAAAGTGATGAACAGTTTTGCTGCACATGAGGAGACAGAACACTGCAATTTTTCCTCCATTCAGCTTGCCTTGTTCTCTTCATTAGCTGTGATTCATTGGAAACACTTGTCAAGAGCAGCACTCCATAACTCTAAACCACATATACACACATTTTAGAAGAACTTAGTAGTGCAAGCACACAATAAAGCACTCAGAAAAGCTTTATCATCACCACACAAACTCTTTTACAACACAAAAACAATAATTCAAACAAATGATGCTGGTTTCTTTTGTCAGAGTCTGCAAGTTTCTGTCGATCCACCTCAAACTTTTCATGAAACTGACTCTTAAATGTCTAATAAGATCACATGCCTCTTATTAATATGAAAAAAGTTGATTTGAAAAAGTCAGAGAGTAAATGAGGCAGTGAAAATGAGCATTCCCATGTAATTGGATATATTCTTTAAAAAACCAATGAAAGGATCTTTATCAAAATTTGACAGAGACCAATGTGATGTCTCCAAATTGCTTGGTTTAACTGATAAACAGCCCAAAGATGTTATATTTAAATTACATTAACAGATAAATGATGATATTAGAAAAGCTGAAAACAGAGAAGATTGGGGATTTTCCCTTGACAGTTATGTGATAAATCATTAATTGGTTGCCAAATTGGTGAATCTTCTGCTAATAAATGCCATAAAATTAAATGTTTCAGCAGAAGAAATCAGATTTCTAATGGTAAATGGTAAATGGTCTGCACTTATATAGCACCTTTCTACCTTAGTGGTACTCAAAGCGCTTTATAATGCGTTTCTCATTCACCCTTTCATACACCAATGGTGACAGACTTCCATGCAAGGCGCTAATCTGCCATTGGGAGCAACTTGGGGTTCAGTGTCTTGCCCAAGGACACTTCGGCATGTGGAGGGGCCGGGGATCGAACCTCCAACCTTGTGATCAGTGGACAACCCGCTCTACCACCTGAGCCACAGCCGCCTGCAAAAATCTAAACAAACACAAAAATCCACAGGTAATAAGTGAGTGAGTTTGTGCTCGAGGTTTGACACTACAGAAAGGTCTGACTTTCGGACCCCTTACAATCCATATGATGCTCAGTTTCATCCCAGAGCAAGATTAAAGGCACCACACACTGTTAAAAACATGAAAAGCCCTGACACAGCCTTATCAGCCATTACTGACACTGAAATAAAGAGGCAGAGACAGATAAGCGAGACGTTCGATTTGACTGATGAGTTAATAAAGTGGGCTTAATAGCAGGTTTTGATCTTGTGACGAACAAGATGTGAATTCTTCCAGAGCTGGTTAACCAAGCCTCTCTCATAATAGATTATGGATTACATACAGCAAATTAACTTCCAAATCAACTGAATTATTGAAATGCACAGCGAGGGTAATACCAAGCAACCCAACCGCAGACGTTTCAAATCTGTCGTCTGAAAACAGACTGCTGCCTCTGCACAAACTCCAGACATGTCTGAAGTTATTATGCAGAGCAAAGTGTGTTTTTCTGACCTGCCATATCTTGCATTTTACACATCCTCTCCTTAAAACGCAGCCTGTCATTAAGCAAACACATAAAAGTCAAAAAGCTGACTGCAGGAGAAAGTTAAACACAGGTAGTCGGAGAGGCAGCACCTGCAAAACAGATCCAGTTTCAAACAGAGCCCATAAAGCCGTGAGTATACATCCAAATGCAGCTAAATCTGAGATAATCAGCGCGTGAGACGAGTTAAGACGTGAAATTAAATTGTGCAGCGGAGAGCAGATGAACAAAAGAACAAAACGCCATTCTTCTTTACAGAAAAGCTCCTCAAATTAATTCATTGCCAGGTTTTGCGAGGAGATATAATGACTTTCCCTCCGGAGAGACGCGCCGAACGAGCGTCCTGCCTGTCATGAACGCTTCGTTTCACCACAGATTTGTTTTGCCAGCAATTAGTCACATCTTTCCAGGTCTGAGCACTGCAACACAAACGTCCCCTGAGGTTGAGATTAGAAGCACAGATAGAGCTTCAAGTGGCAACTTCCGTCTTTTTCTGAAACAACCTGTTGGTTCAAGACATCACATAGTAGATATTATGTTCAGCAAATAGCCAGGACCCACAACTGGATGCAGGGTGACATTTGAGGAGAAACAAAGCACAAAGACTTGTTTCATTTGAATCTCATAACCAGTGACTTGTACTGATTTTTGTTATTATGCTTGTTTTTCCCGACACAATAAAATTGATGGAAATGGCCTGTGGCAACACCAGAATCAGGGAGCAAACACAAAGAGTGGTGAGCGAGCGCTTCTGTTTGTTGGCCAAATGAGAAACGAGGCAGGGGGCGATAACTAAAAGGCAGCTTTTGGGCAAACTTTGAAAGTGTTAATTACAATCTGCAGAGGGAAGGTGGAGCGAATTCATTAGGAGCCTAATTTTGCGTTCACAGTGCCAGAGGAAACATGGTGCCTGTGAAGAGGACAGATGTCAGGACTGCGTGTTGGAGGAAGGAAGGAGGCAAAAGGGAAAGAGGTTGAGGCGGAATAAGGAGGTAGCACCGCTTCAGGTCCAGTGATTTTTAATCAAGGCTTTAACCTTGAGGAACATAACAGCTTTTTATAGGGGCTTTGTGGAGAATTGCTAATTTCCCCCTCCGAGCGTCTGCTCAAAACAACTAAATGCACTGGACACAAAATCCAAGCAGACTAAGCCACAAAGCGCCCAGAAACATACCCGAGCACACAGTATCAAACCCCAAAACACAGGGTTTAAAGTGCTCGAGTCAACCATCATGCAGTCTGCTGTCACCACCGTGGCTTTCTTCCTGTAATTGGTGGTTGTCTTGGCTCCGGCGTTGGTCAGTGCAGGAAGTGTATACAAAAAAAACACCAAAAAAAAGCTCCAGCAAAAGAGACAAACAGACAAGCACAGAGGGCTGCAGGCGGCAGGGTTACAATGAAAAGAGGGCTTCCTGAGTGACACAGGCGTTTAGGAATTCAGGATTCCAGTCAGGCACAGTGTCTGTCTCATATTTCAGGAGATTGAGTGATAGACTGCAGGACGATGAAGCGCTGCTGTTGGCTCTCTTTCCACTTTTCAGCTTTGCGAATGAGTTGTGCCGCTCCGGAGCTCCCGAGGCCTTGAATCAGTGAGAGCGGCTGGCAATGTATCACCGGACACCGGACCTCCTGCAACAGATTATTACTCCTCCCTCCAGTGCAGACCATTACCTGCGGGAATATTACTGTATTCTTACAGGTCACCGGCTAAAATCCCCGCAGAGAAAGAAAACTCAGCATCTCTCACTCTGTCCGTGAAAACACAAAATCAGGCCTTTCACTGTTCCCACACTCCCTCTTAGTGCCTGCTTAACAGAGCTTAAAATTGGAAGCGGTCACATCTGTATCGCTGAATAGGGAGGGATAGGCAGGACAAAAGGCTGCACTTTCATTCTGATACGCCACATCACAAACAATAGTCCTCGCCTCCATGCTGCGGGCTCATGCACTCTTTGGCTGAGCTTCTGTGCACCTACACACCTACACATCTAACATCTGAGACGGACTCGGCACAATGATCGCTCTTTCTTTCTCCACTTATCCTCACAACACTGCTTCTCCGAGCGCTGATCTCCCCATCGCTTCAGGCTCAGAGGGGCTCCAGGTCATGAACTCACTGACTCACTTATGTCTTGTATATTTTTGGTTAACGACACGGCTGCTGCTGCTGTTGCAAAGAATAATGTTTCTCACAAAGTGCAGATGGGTTGGCTTGAACTCAGCTGACCAAATTCTGTTTCCTAAAGTATTTATAGGAACATCTCAGCTGCTCCACAGAACAAACATGATCAAATGCTGCCATGAAGGTGAGGCAGGGTCATCAAAATCACTGACTCAGTTATTTGTCTGTTGCACAAATACAGCAATTACAGCAAGACTTGCCACGATATGAAAAGCATTAACATTAACAATAACTGCCCTGTTCAAGTGTCCCATTAACAGCTACATGGATTTCAGCCACCCAGTCCATTTTCACCTGCTTGACGTTCGAAATCTAAAAGCTTAAGTGCTTCACTCAGACACTAAAAAACAAAATAAAACCACAACCAATCATGAAAGATCAATAAGGGTCATTGGCAATCGTCCTCCATGAGTTACCTGGCATTAAACGGGGATCAACAGGCTGCCACACTGTGGCCAGGGATGTCACAAGAACCAATATTTGGTTCCAAACCAATGCAAAAATTCTGAAAATGTCACAGTACTTGTATTTAATGGTACTGTAGATACTGTTGGTCCTGGAGATACTTGATATGTGCATTGGCGACAACAGGTTGGGAGACTTTTATGTCTTTTATATTACTATAAATTGAATTTTTAAGGTGTTGAACTGTCAGTCAGACAAAACAAAATGATCACATTTGCATACCAAATGACTGTTTGATTAACAGCTTTTTACCTTGTTAGCATGTCCATATGCTGTTTTATACACACTGGAAGACATATCATGAGCAGAATAAGCAGTCAATGCCACGGCTGAGCATTTCCACCTTGAAGCTGCAGCGTACCAATGACAAAAACGTGGATTCAGACCGCCAGTGTTTCACATCTAACAAACCCAAAGAAACAATCCTGTTAACTTACAGGGTGGAGTTTCCTGCATCACTAATGTTCTTCAGAATGGGTTTCGGGCTCATTCAAGTGTGGCTAATTCCTTTAGAATCTGCGGATCTACACTAAAGCAACAGTGTGGAGTTACAGCTAAGCCATTCTAATGCAGGAAGGGAATAATTTCATGTAAAAAAAAATCTAAAAAAAAGATCAATTTATAAGGGTTAAAATATGATGAATCAACAATTGCAGTGCTCCTTTGCACCTAGAGATGTGATTAATTTAGTATAATGCTCCTGCTCTGACTCAAATGTATCAGTTAAATGGTGACGGGTTCACTGCAATGAAACTTGTGCTTTACAGCTATCCACACACAATAGGACATGGGACAGTAAGTAAGTAAGGCAAGACAAGACATTCCAGTATTTCTGTGAAGAAGTCAGGAGTCATCCAAGATGCTACATTGGTTTTCTTTCACTATCACTCATATCAGTTGAGCTTTTTATTACAGGAGCGCGATATATGATGATTTGAGCCATTATCCAACTCATATTGTGTAGTCTGACACTGACACTTGCAACATGTACTCACATAATTCTGCACAGTGACACTATACCCCCAGGCACCACTATCACAATAACGTTTAAGGCTAAATCATGGTCACTTTACACATATTGATTAGCATGGGAGCTTTAGGGCCAACCGACCATTCTGTCACTCTAAAAGCCACCGATCCGAGAGAGACAAACAATATCAATGTGTGAGAAATATCACACCTGGTGGTAGGCAGCACCCCTTTAACCGAAGATTGATTCCCTGCAGGGTGAAAAAAGGCTTGTTGTAAGTGTGTGTCGACGTGTATGCATGTGTCTGCAGCGCTGATGTATAAGTGCACGACTCGTCCTGCAGGTGGAGATTGATCGAGTGTCAGTCTGAGTGTATTACCCACGTTTTTCCCCCACTTTCTCTCCGGGTCGAGGGCTCCAGGCGAGGCCAGACGGGCCTGTCCTCATCCTTCCTGCTAATCAATCAGCATCACCGAGCCTCACACCTCCACGCTGCCAAGCCTCTCCACACTCTAATGTCCTCTGAGCTGAATGCTGTGTAAACAACATGCAGACGGATCCAACTTGTGGCCCAATGGACCCGCTATTTCCCACAGTTCAAAATGGGAGCCCAGCTGTCTGAGGAGAAGCAGTGTGACGAAGGCCAAGGGCAATCCTCACACATCTTTGTCATGACATTTTAAAAGCCAAATTGAAGGCTTCATTTACAAAAAACATTGTGTTTTATTGCTAGAAACAAAAAGACTATCAGCTAATAATGTTACAAGAGCTCCTACACATATAAAAACCCAGTATCATGGGGCTCCACTTATTTTACTACACTCTGTAATGTAATTGCTGATATTAATCTTCCCGAGTTTAGTCAGTGGTGCATCTTACTCTCTCAATAGAGTGTCATTATGATGAGAAATCCAACCGACAACACGTACTGCGGTTGTCAGACTGCACAGTTGGTCAGTTTTCCAGCACTAAGAGCCGCCCTCATATCCACTTATGAAACCTTATGATCCTCCTTATAATCAGGCTAATTCCCTGCAGCCATAAATACTTAAAATGTGAGTAACAGAAACCCCCTTTAAATAGAAACATGCCTTACACATGTTTTTCTATGAGATCTGAATACTTCCCAGCGAGCAGATGTAAACATATAACCGAGATATTTAATGTACTCCAAAAATATGTGGGACAACATTGAACAAACTCCTTAATAACTTGCCAAATCCCATATCCTCCCACCTACAGCCTCCAGGCACCCACAGCCACAAGCCAGCATCAAGAAGAAGACCGAATATACCAAAGATTCACAGCGCCAGCATCCCACAGAAGCACACGAGGAAATATATATTTTCAGATTCCCTTCTTCTGTTGTACATACTGGGCAGAGAGAGACAAAGAGAAACACAGGACCATTCCCCAGGCCTTTACAGCTAAACCCATCCCGGCACATTTCAGGTGTCTGTTGACAAACCGTGAGCCACATCCAAGTCACACAGCGTCGGTAATTGCTTCAACCTCTTGCCATTCAGCGGCAGAGACTTGGGCAACTCGCAGGAAATCAATATTAAATATTATTTACAACACAACCTCCTCGCCTCGTCGGGAGTTTTGCCGTGCAGAAAATGAGACCTAAAGAGCGGCGTGTCGCACAACAGATTGCTGATTCCCGCCATAAATCCCGTCGTGAGCAGAGATTGTATATGTAGAAAAGTGTGTCTCTTTAAAGACTCTCCAAATTCCATTCAATCAGAAATGAACACTGGCAAATATTTACACTTTGCAGCACTGACTTCCTCTTTACCTACAGTATTACAAATTATGCAGATTTAACAGAGAAAACATTTAATAAGCTCGGCATAATTTACAGTACAAAGCTCAAAAGGTTTCTCTACTTGTCAAAGTATGCAAGCCTAATTAAATTCATTACATTTACTATTCATCAGCTTTCTCATTTATTTTACTCCTTTCACTCTACTGCAGTGATTGTAATGGGAGCAAAATGCCACTGATAACTGCCAAAAAACTAGTATCAGACTTCAACAGTCTAATGAATACTTCGGCTTTTTAATTTCTCTGGGCCGTGTCTATAAGTCAGAAATGATTTCCTCAGGAATTACACCCCTCACTGGGATTTAAATTGCTTTTTGGGAGATAAGATGCCTAACTATCTCATTCAACTCAGCAGTTGTTCAGGAAAACAGCCAAAGACAGAAATAGAGTTGAAATAACGGCAGACGGATCGTGTTGTAACGCGGGAGGCGAGTTTATCGGTAAGGTCACCAGGGTTGAAATAAAAAAGTAAAAGAGAGTGCAGGTCGTTGAGGTTTATCACTCCCAGTTACAAACCCTGGACAGCTGTGTGTGCAGCTGCAGGCTGTTAACATGTACGAGTGTGTGGGTCAGTGCATCCGGAAAATAAGGAACAGTAACACGATCCTAAAAACAAGATCCGGAGGCGTAGCTGTGACACTGATTTAGCAGGTTACTACTGGGAGAGGCTGAGGGCGACGTCACACCAGCATTTAAAATAGCGAAATCTTAAAATCATGCAAATCTGTGCATCAGGCTAATCTTGAATTTACTGAATTTAAAAAATGTTGGATTTTGATATGTGAATTTGTGTCGAAATCTATTCCAACTTGTTATTAAACTTTTGGAAGACACCCTTATTCACTTTCTGGTTAAGAGGGAGATGGTAAGTGACACAACTCTCATGTCTGTAGGGTAAATACATAGCTGTAGAAAGCAGCCAGTTAGCCTAGCTTAGCATAAAGAGGACTAGAAAAGGCCTTGTTTAAAGGTAGTTTTGCAGCTCATTTCATACAGCTTTCTCCACGCATTCCACTATCTGTGTATTCGCTTCGGGAAACAGCAACAACAGCCTCCGAGAAGCAACCTACACACTCAAAAATGGCAAGTTTGTCAAGGGTAAGGATCATGCAATAAGGCAGGCCTGTCAGACTCTTTTGGTGAATTAGCTATTTTAATGACAGACAGCCTCCTTGCATGTAAATGTTGCACCAAAATAATTCCTTTGTCACTATTATTAAAGGGACACTGTTGCTGCATCCCGGGCTGAGCACTGTCCAAGGCAACGAGTTATGATTAGTTTAAAGAAATACAAACAAGTCAGAGTGTTTTTTTCCCCTTTTAGCATAAAAATATGAGGTGCAGACGACCATTCTACAGCAGTGACACAAGACTGTGAAGATGGGTCTGGCTATGCAAAACCAGTTTAAAGGTCAGCCATCACCTCTAAAACTTGCAGTTATGGAGCGAGAGATTATGATAATTTCCAATTCACTTTATAGACAAGAGCAAACCCAACAACACACTTTGCAGATAAGCTGACATGCTTACTAACTGAGCACTGGTTAGCCAGCTCTAGCTAGGGGAAATAAAGGACACAGTACAAAAGAAACAGAAAAATGATTGGACTTTTGCTTCCTAGCATGCTAACTATGAGCTAGCTAGCTCCAGCAGTTCACCAAGTATCCCAGTGAGTACTCACTATATGTCACTAGTACTGCATTCATGCACTGTCAGAAGAATGGGAACAACAGACAATGCTCTAATTATTCTAGTTTGTGAGTGTATGTTTAACAGCCAAAATAAGCTATTTCAATTCTATTAACGTTAAGATTGGATTTTCTTTGTAACCATAAGTGATGGTGATTTGACAGCAACATTCTCACAGACTAAATGGGTAATATTTTCAGAAATTCCCTCTAAAGGTCAATTCATGGCCTAAATTCGCCATCTGGTCATGTCTTTGAAGGCCCAAAATTCGAGGCCACGAAGTCAGTCTGCACCACGAGTTTGCAAACGGCACGTGTCAGAAAAGTAAACCAGACTCTTGCTTCGTGTAGCATATGTACGTCACATTGTTTGTACTGTATTTCACATCCTTAGTCCTGTTCTTGTTAGGCAGTTGCACACAATGTTTTCTCTCTTTGACTTTTTCTTGTTTTCCAGCCAAACACTAGTGCATGTGTGTGGAACGTGTCCACGTACCCTGGAATGTAGTACGTATAGACGCATGTGCAAGTCCACTGTTTTGAGCTCAAGTCCGCTGACACCATATCTTGGCATTAACTCTGAAGTTTCAAATAGAAGGCTGATGTTATGTTTTTTCCAGATTTACTTGCTCATAAAAACACGAGTGTCTGACATCACCTGTTTTGCTTTGCCACTTTGTGGTCTTCAGTACGAGCTCCTGCTTGCCTCATTCCCCCCGGGCTCAAACACTAACCGGACCGCCGCTCACGTCGATCACCACGGCAGCGTGTTGACGTTGTCCTGACAGACTGCGGCGTGTGCTGACATGCATGTTTATGGTAAAAGCTCCTCAGTGTTAATGGAGGGTGAAATTAGCCAGCTAACGTGTTTCTGCTCCTGTTTGTGGTTTGCACCATTGATCCCTCAAATACGCCTATTGATCCAATCCAAACATATTTCTGACCCCTGTAGAGGACAGCAGAGTAATTGTTCACTTCAGGACTGATGAGCCCGGCTGCAACGAGTGTTTAATAGAAGCAGACAGTTCAGTGCCCTCTGACAAACAGCCTGGGGGACTCTGGGTCTGAATGCAAATAGGATACACTTGTTCTCAAATATCTTCCGACTTTCTCTCCTGTTTGTCCCTTGTTGTTGTCTTCGAAAGTCTGGATGACGGTTACTTTGCTGCTGCTGAGGTGATGATGAAGAGGGGCGGAGGCGGAGGAGTGGTGGTGTATTATTTGGGTAGAGAGATGGATGTACCTTGGCAGTCCCAACACACACTTAGAAACCCTTATGATTTTCCCAGGAGCCAGCGAACGACGCCTTTGTTTTGGCTCAGAGTCAGCGAGAGAGGCTCCTAATCAGTCAGTGGGAGATTCATATTCACACCTATTTGGGCTCCAGGCTCTCTTGATTGAGAAAAAAAAGCTGCATACTGTTGGCTCATTTGTAAGGCAGGAGCCACAGGCCAGAGAGAGAAAAACAATGCTGTTAAGCAGATGCTTCTACTTTTCACATGCGGATTACAAAAAGTGAAATCCATATGTGAGATAAATCTACATTTTGATCTTAGCAACAAAAGAAATCCTACATAAAATGTCTTGTTTGTCGTATGTATCTGCTATTTACACTTCTATAATCTATATCTATTTATATGCAGTCTTTGTAGCTAGACTGCACTGTAAGAGAGTTGCACTTTGGTTGCAGAATCTTGACATTTTATGGGAAAGCTAAGCCCAGAACTCACTCTGGCTTTGAAAATCTCCCTGTTTTGGGACTTTCAAGTGTGACAAGTATGCCTCAACCCCCCACTCTCCATGCCATGCTTCTGGGCACGCTGCCATCAGCGCTGGGCCCCATGTTCTGCCTCTCTGGGCTTCATTGATCAAACTTAGGGGGGCCCGGCACTGACAGAGCCTTGGCTAGCGTCTCCCTCTTCTCTGGAGAAAAAGGTATTCAAATCCTTTACTCAAGATTAAGTGTGATGTAAAAATGCTCAATTGTAATGAAAGAATCTAGTATTATGAGCAAAATCTACGCAAGTATTACAGAGAAATATCCGCTCTTACTGATATTTGAAGAAAATACAGGTGTTTTCATCTTTCTTGTCCAGTCATTTTGTGAAATATTGAATATTTTATCTGTTAACTGAGCATCAAACCTATATTTAAGAAAAAACATATTAAAGCCAACAATGCTGGAACCTGCTGATTTAATCTACAGCAGTTTTATAAGCTTGTCATATTTTTTTGTTGCTTCTTGATGTTTTTTGTGAAATGCATTGGCGTAGAAATAAGCAGTAGTAAAGTGCAATTCAAGTACTTCAAAGCTGTTTTTAAGACTTGGCACTCTCACAATTTTAGTATGAATAATAAATTTTGAAATGTTTGAACCACTGAGACCAAAACAAAAATTATAAAGTGGTTTATACAATGATCTGCACCCAAAAAAAAGCAGGTTTCCTAATGTCTGTGGCTTTTCTGTAGCACCACACTTCATTTCTTCTTCCTTCATATGCTTTACTCACTGTGTGCACCTTAACATTCAACGATCTAAAGCTTGACTCATTATTATCCTTAGAGTTTTAATGCAGTCCTATTTTACCTCCAGCTGTTCTGGTGTTGATTGATTAATTTGTTTCTGATTCTTAAATACTTCAATTAATGTTTGATTATTTGATTAACTTCGCCTTTTAATGTTCTCATTGTTATTGTGTCTTATTTGTTTGCCTACATCTTTTAATTTCTTACTCGACTGTATTGTAAATAATGCACCTCAGAGTGTCCCAAGTTCATATAAAGATTGAATGTTGAAATTACAGCCTATGCAGTTTGGATATTGCACTTGGCCATATTGCAATTTTGAGAATATTTCAATCAATTGTTCACTGCGTCTTGGGTTTATATTAGATGTACATGATGGATATGACGTCAATCAAACATGGTCACCAGTCTGCAGAGCCGGCCCTACCCAATGTGGCGCCCTAGGTGAGATTTTATATGGCGCCTCCCTCCATCAGAGATTTACATACGCTTACAAAAGAAATTGAATAGCATTGTTTTGTAGTAATATTAATTGGGCATTGCTTTACATTTGAATCAGTGTGAGCTTTTCCATTTTAAGAGTTTATAGTAATAACTAGTTTTAGTATTATTATATTGAAGGTGAATTTTTTCCCGATTTTGTGGCGCCCCCTGGAGGCCAAGGCGCCCTTAGCATTTGCCTATATTGCCTAATGGGCCAGCCAGCTCTGCCAGTCTGGGATCACTCTGGTCTGGTTTACTAAACATTTGGTCTGACAAATGCATCCAAAATGAATTCATCAGAAGCCAAAAGAATTCAGAAGTGTTGTCAGAAGCAGTTGCATTGTGAAGTCGTACTCCAATTATACAGTTGCATCAGTTTGATTTGGTGCACATTTTTGCTGTGAACAGTGTATAGAGGGGTAATTGTGCTCAGGCACCATCCAGATCAATAGGCTGCCTAGGGGTGCCTCATTTCATCCAATCTGGTGGAGTTGCAGTTGAAAATGTTTAGAACAGGTTCAATAACATCAAGTGGAAAGAGCCTGAAATAGCCTCGGGCTTAACTACAGTACTCCAATAAATGTACTTAGTTACTTTCTCAAAAGTAGCAGCTGCTGTACAGAGGACATATCCAGCTTACAGACAAACACCAAGAAGTGGCGAGACATGAATAAAACATAACGATCTCCATGTGATGATAACCTCAACACCCAAACGCATCAGTTAGAAAACTCACATTGTGACTGAAGATGACGTGTCCAGATTGGGTGAAAGCAGGTCCCAAAAATAAGACAACGTCTAAATGTGTTTTTAAAAGCGGCCACAGTTCAGTGTGCCAGTGCTGGGTTATGATGAAGGAGGGAAACAGGGAGAGGGGAGCTGTCAGAGCCACTGTGCAGCAGGGGGAGAGACCCTGAGAGGCTTGAATGCTGGGCTGAGTCACTCTGTTACTCTGAGCTGCTGTACCTGACTTCACACCACCCGTCTCTCAGGATTCGACCACTGGAGAGAGACTGCCGGCGGCTTTACAGGCAGAAAACACCAGCTCTATTACTCTGAGGCACACAGGGAGCTATGCAGTACTGTACCTGACAGAGAGGAAGACTCCTGATGCTGCCGTTAATCTCGTCTTAAAGAATTTAAGAACTGTGGAGGTGAGCAGAGGCTAAATTGTCAAGAGCAGATGATTATCATGAGGTAACGATGGCCATTTGGGCAGCGACTTTAGCAATCCTTCATCTGTTGCTAAAATGCCTCTAGTGTAGGTCTGTCCTTGGATGCAGAAGTTTGTTGTGTGACAAGGAAAATAATTGCAGCATTAGCATACCATTACTGGCTGGCAGGGAGACAATAGATCAACAAGACTTCGCTTTGGTCCCACTCCAAATGTAGCCATAATATTTGGCAGACAGCGAGATTATACCCCTTCATCTAATTGATTTCCCATCATTCCATGACTGGACTTCAAAAGCTCGTTTAAAACATAATTTTTAAAATGTCGTTGCAAAATGATGCAAAATAAAATAATTTCGCTTCCTTGGGAGGATTGGGTAAATTCAGTTTCTATCTGTTACACCGGGTTTCATCAAACACGGAGGCAAAGAAAATCTAATAAAACCGCAGCAGGGATGTAGCCACCTACAAGCTAGATTTGGTGATTTGTGTCAGATGAAAGCGTTTCTATATCTCGTCCTCTGTGGGCCACTAGAAGTACAGACAATGAGGGCAGATAGGTTTTGTATAGACCTGTCCCACAGCAGCACATGACTATGTAAAGAAGCATAATGATGCCCCTGACTCTTTTACAGAAGTCTATAAAGACAGTAGAGTCGTGTGTTGGTCTGTTGTTCCTTCTAATCAATCTGCTGTGGTGTTTATGACCCCGTCAGCTGGAGAACTGGGTCACCGCCCAGACGCAAACCTGCAGAAACACGCCGGAGACAGCTGCATCTCTTGATCTTGAAAAATGACCTTGACTAACAAGCTTTTCCTGTCGCTGAAATGCATTCGGAATATCTGCTCTTTCTCTTCAGTCTTCGGTGTGATGGCTGACATTGAAGCAAATCTGTTATCTCATGCCAATTATCATTAATCCATGCTGATGTACACCCAGTGTCATGAACTGATGCACACCTGAATAAGAATGCTAGCATTTCTGCAGCGCTGCAACCACTCAGACATGATTTCACTCATTTACACATGTGATAAAAAGCAGATCCGCATGCAAACACACATTCTCAGACCAGACTGTCATGTGTTATTACCATCTGTCTTCTCAAGGTAATCGGCGGACAGATTCGACACACGGAGGCCTTGGCATTCAGATAATTTACTGTGTGCACTGTCATCACATCCAAGCATGCTCCAAGATTTTGGCATTATAAAGCTATATTTCCCTAAATGTCTCCTCCAGGAATGTTAAAAGATAATAATACAGTCACATATGTAATTTCCATAAAAGCAGTGCTATTACCTTGTTAGAAGTCATTAAAAAGTACAGATGGAACTCCCCGCCCCTCATAAAAATACAAATAAATCCATAATCTATGGCTTTATAAATAGACAAATGAAGTTCCTTTATTATTGTTTGTGCAATGCAGGCGTTCCCACACTAATGTAAGTTACCTGTTGGACCAAGACTGACTTCCTCATAAGTAAAGGTGAGGTTAACTCAGAAAAACTGTCAGTCTCAGCAGAAGAATCTGAAAACAGTTTTCAAGTGTTAAGGATCCAGAATTGCATCAATCTGTACAGCGAAGCTCAAACATCAAAGAGTAACAATGAGTGGATGTTTTGCTCAATCTTTTCATATTTTTGTATACTTGATTCCTAAACACAAGTCGGACCAAACTTGACTGTGATACTTGATCTGTCAAGTTTGTATGACTTAGACATGACTGACTTGTAGCTTGAGTCAGTTTTACTTGCCTTAACAAGAAATCAGAGAGAGTTTAATTTAGTTCAGATGAACATGTGCAACTCTCAAGGACAATGATACAACAACAGAAAAAAATGGCAGATCCTGAAAGTGGCCTACTTATTAAAACACTGATGCACTGCCTTTCAGTCACTGGATGAAGTTTTTTCAGCTTTTTTTTAATGCTAAACTGTTAGCATGTTTACTGCATGCTTATCAAGTGCGCCACACAAAGAAGTCTATAACTTTCTACTGACAAGACTCCAGGAAATCACTGCTTCAGACAAGAAATAGACTAGCACATAATTCCCCATTAAAACACAGCCCTGCTAGCTGTTTACCATTGCTTTCAGTCTTTATGCTAAACTTGGTAGCTAACAGCTTAACAAGACAGAGAATAGAAACATCAAATATCTCTTTAAACAGTTTTTTGTAACTATCATATAAATATGCTGCAATCTATTATCATTTCTTTGGAAAAGTTGCTCCGAATTTGTTCGTTTTAGGCCAAAAAAGCCATTTAAAAAATGAAAAAGGGGAAAGCATTTCATTTTCCCACCTCAGAGGACCAAGCAGCACTTTCAGAGCCAGAAGTGATTTCACTGCACAAAGGCACTCCAGCAGTGCATGCAGGCATGATGCCACGCTTTCAAAATCCTACTGTATATGAGAGCACTTTATTTATCATAAAACACCTACACTCTCTGTGCTATTCAGTAAAAAAATAAATGAATGTATTCTTGGCTGAAGCTATCAAGAGCTCAGCAAAGGATGTTTGGTGACTAACAAAAGCTTTCACATCTGCAGGATAGGAAACTGGGTGTAGTGGAAAAACAGCGCTGGACGAAAACAAGACATCTGTAGAAAATTCAGTTTTTTTGTTTTTTTTAAAAAGCCTCAGCCTTTTCATGACAGCAGTGGAGGCTGTGGAGCGTGAGTTCTGATTCCCTACAACTATGAGAATGTGTGTGTCAACTGCTTGTTTATTCGAGAGAAACTGAAGGAAGCGAGAAGGAGAGGCGATGGATAAAGACAAGCGAAATAGCATCAAAGACCAGGCAGCGAGAGAATATCGCTGACACATGAGGAACAGTAACAGGCTTACTGTACCACCAAAAATAGGAATCCTTGAGGTTGAACCTTGACCTCTGGTAGAGCTCCAATGTTGCTGCTTTGAAACATTTTAGATCTATATGTTCTCTTCTGATTACTTTTTACCAGAAGCTCAGACCCTGGTGTCATTCCTCTATACTTTACCCTTTCCAAACTCTCTCTATGCCCTTTATTTAATATTCTTTTTCTCCTTTCCATCCTTCCAAAAGCCAAGACTTGAGGCTAAACCAGCTTACAGCAGGAGGCTTATCAGCAAGAATGTGCAAAACATGTTACTCAATTGACTTATTACAATATCTGATCGGTTCCAGAAAGTCCCACTATCTTAGACTGCTAAATCTTCAACAAAATGATGGAAATTCTCCAAATTTAGAAATCAGACTGCCATAGACACACACCATTTGACAGACTGAGTACATCCACAATCTGAGCGGATAACCTGCGACCACCAAGACAATCAGGTCTTCATAGCGATGCCACTCCATAAAGAAAGCCACCCTGACTGACAGGGTCAAATTATCACCGTCAATCACTCCGCAATCCACTCCAGCGCCGGCCCCGAATTGGGACAGTCGGGATGTCAGGGAGACGGGGCCTTTCATTACCTGCCTGTCAGCGTGATTGTAGCCTCATATCAGGCCGGATGTGTTGCCTGTCATGTCTCGGCAGAGGCCTGTCACTGCAAATCTGCCACAGGACACCAAAACCCCCGGGTGAAGCTCAGAAATCCCTGTGTCACCCAGACCAGAGGAGGTGATTTACCTGCCGCCTGCATGTATGTTACAGAAACACGACCTGAGGGGCTGCAGGCATGTACAGACAACAGCAATGCATAAAAAGCCAACTTCAAAACCAAATGAATCCTATTTCAAAACAGATATCTAGCAGAAAACCGTTTCATCAGATGTGTTTTTACTTCTTTCTATGAACCCTCCCCTCCTAATTTGTGCCAAAGCAAGTTTTTCTGAACATGACATAGTTAGTTTTTAGATGTAGTAGCTAGTGATGAAGCCAAATCTGCAATTTCTTCTCAGCTGTACATCGCTTTAGTGTGTTTTGAGCTCATTGTTTTGACTTTGCAGCATGCATCTTTGCAGTTTGGGTTTACTTTCACAGCACAGTTTTCAGATGCAGGAAGAAACTGGTTTGAACAAAAAGGATAGACAGACAGACACAATTAGCAACTAGCTGGTGAACATAGCGGAGCATTTAGCAGCTAAACAGCGGAATACCTCCCTCAGGAGTTGGTGGAGACAAAAAATGGAGCTAAAAGGAGCATAAATATTGGATTACAAATTATGACAATGCCAGAACACAACTTTAATCTAATGTTAATACTGCTTCATATTTTCAGATATTTTCAGATTCTGCTGACAAGTTTTTCCTAATAACTTAAAAGCTGACGATATGTCAGTGTAAAGGTAGCCAGAAATATCATGTATTGCAGTTTTCAAGTCCAACTGAAATCTCAAAAAGCTATAATTTTTGCATTCAAAAATCCTTTTAAATGCATTTTTTATCACTGTATGGGTGATAAATAGCAGCTGGATAGCTCAGTGAGTAACACCCCAGACCTTGGCATGGGAGATCGGTGGTTCAAATCCCAGTCAGGGTGCAGGTATCCAGTGAGGACCCTGAGGGAAGGTCCTTAATGCTTCCCCGCCTATCTACCTATGTACGTCGCTTTGGATAAAAGCGTCTGCTAAATGAAATTGTAGAATTGTAAATAGGTGAGATGATAAAATAACTGCAGTTCCTTGAATGGCCACTTGAGGCTGGCTCCAAAAGTGAGTCATTCCCTTTGAGCCCCAGGTTAAAATATCTAGCCTTACAGAAGAAATAAACATGTTTACAGTCTAGTGCAAAAAGTGGTTTTGGTCTCTATAAATACTTTGATTAGTCGGGAGTTGAGAGGAGTCAGGCACTGCCAAAATGCCAACAGCTGGAGTCAAACACAGTGCTTCGAAAATACTTTTCAGGAAACGTATGTGCGGCGTCGCAAAGGGTTTGTGTTCCTATACAGTCCATGATTAGGACACACAGTAGTCAAACATGCACTGGTAACTTTAGCTTACAAGCCAAAAAGTAACTGTTTTGCGGGGAGTTGCGTTGCAGAATGGTGACTACACCAGTGATCATTTAAACTCACTAAGCTTGACATTTAAGTTAAGCTGTTATAGTTCCCCATGCACATGCAATTAAATTTCAGTTGAATGTTAAACTAAATAGAGCAGGTGACTTGCAGAGTCTTCTGCCTTTTCAAACAAGTACATGTGACATTACAGTAACTTTAACTGCACTATGAGAGGGCAGAGGGGGAAGTATTTACTTACCATATTGTCAAATCTGTGTTGATAAACCACTCATAAAGTTTTATGTGTTGTGTGTTCTTATGAGTCTGTTGTGCAGGCAGATTTACACTTTAATGTTTCTGGGGTTGAAGCCTCCAAACAAATCCATACATGAGCAGAGAGAGAGAGGGAGTACTCTTATTCTGAAAAATGGCAAACTTTATGAGGCTCCACTGACCTTAACAATCCTAAAAGCCCCCCAAAGCTTTTCTCTGTCAGTGGTTTTCTGCTGTAAACAAAGATTTATTGCTGAATGTTCAGAATCTGCTCCCTGCAAATGCCAGGATGAATAAATAGACAACACGTTGGGGTTTACAGCATTTCTTTCTACACTGATACTCAACAGAAGAACACATGCAGAACAAATGTTACTAATTTATTGCTGTTTTTTTGATGAGACACCCTAAATTATTTGAAGCTCTTAAGCTGTCCCACTATATTTTCAGCCATTGTAATTACACAGGACACATTTATAGCATTTAAATAGTTCTGAAAAGCTTTCCTACAAATTAGCTTTCTCTTCAAATCAATTACTCTCCTTGTCCTGTGGGACCACTTTCCCAACGTTGACTGAAAGTCTTTACTGAAGCTGTAAAAGGTTGAAGGGTTATGTGCCTATTCATTAATGTCTTTGCTCATCGATTAGAAACCTTTTCCAGTGTCTGTACACCCATATTTATATTTGCCAGTGAGCGGGGTATTTGTACAAGCTCTGCTGGTGAGTGCTTTATTTGGCCAGAGGCCGACACCACAGTGTTAATGTGTTTGCCTCCCTCTAACCCAGACACTGAGATGAATTTAGCCAGCGGGCTGTTGAGTCAGGGAGTCTGATTGAGGTCTTTTCTTGCTGCAAAAGAAAAGTCAAGGGTCAAGTTGAGGGACATGCGATCATACTGACCGCCCGCTCTGCCTCCTTCTGTTCTTCCTCTCTGATTTCAAATACAATAAAGCAGTTTTTTTGCTTCTTAGCGATCACAACATGCACTACAGCATTGTGGATTTTACCTAGTTAAGTGCTGTAAATCTTCAAGCAGCAACATAGAGCGATATTATAGACAACTTGGTGCTTCTACCTTTGAGGCAGCAGTTTAAACTCTTATATTCTCCACTGAACCTTGATCTCAACCTCATCCAACACCTTTAAGATGAACCTTAGCTCAGACTGCCAGGACTTAAACTACATCCGACTTTGGCCCTGTGCAGGGGGCTAAAACAAAACACCATGTCTGGAGGAAAAAGTTGAACCTGTCTCAGCTCTTAAGCAAGATTTATGGCATCAGGTAGGGGATTTCTGAGTTGCCCATTTGCTGTAACTTTCCCAAACTGATTATATGAATTTTGGCACTTGAAAAACCTTTAGGAGATCTATATGGATCTTGTATTTCATGACTCACCCACACCTACAGCAGCCAATTTCTTTGTAGTAATACTGTTTTCGGTCCCAACTTTAGTGGACGGGAAGCAGCCAAATGAAACATGTTTTAAGAGATTTCTGCTAAATGAATCCAGTCAGAGCCATATAGAAACCTAAAGCCATCTTCCTGGAACTTGTAGAAAGCCTTTCCAAAAGAGAGGAGACTGAAATTTGGGAATGTGCAAACTTTTCTTTGGTGTCCATACACGTATGGGAGTTTAATGGTTAACTGTGGTCATTACACCACCAGAAACCTTCAGTCCAGTGTCATCAGAGGACTATTTTGTTTGGCGTCACTGTGACCTGGTGTGATTTCAGTATGTTATCGATTCATATCCTCTTTCTTCACCGTGTTATCACAGCATTATTGATCTCTGGACTCTACATCAGCTCGAGGTGGCAGCGGGTGAAGGACAGGCTACGCAACTAAACCCAGAAGACGGATGACGCAGCTGAAGTCGGCCAAGACAGTTACTCAGCCCACATGTATAAAAAAAAAAACTGGGGCAGGAAGACAAATGAGAACGAGGAACTGGGTGGGAGGGGAAATGAGAGTCGGAGATAGAGATAAACAGATTGGGCAGAACATGAGATAAGCCATACAAGATGTGCGAGCGCTTATAATGCATTATGTGACCACCAGCTTATTAAAAACACATCCTCCGTCAGTCACTCAGGGTCACTCTGGGCCGCCTTACAGCAGCTCAGGCAGCAGCCAAGCAATAATTAGAGCTCAATTGCTAATCACTCTCTTATCCTGTCGTTCTACGGGATTAGTTGGTCTGTTTACATCTCATTGATCTAAGATTTACTTTTCACAAATGGTCATTAATGTCTACGGTGTTGCTCTTAAAGCTGATTTAAAATAGCTATTTTCTAAAGATACTGCAGCCTTTGTGACATTTCTGTAAAAACATTTTTGGGCATATTTATGCAACAGCACTTAAGAAGGAAGACATGTAATCTTTCCTGGTGCACTAATAACAGAAACGAGGCCTAGGCTGGACTGAAATGACTCCAAACTCCTATATAGTGCATCTGGAGAGTGACGTTTATCCACTATAGTGCATGGAATGAAAATAGCAGTATTTACATATGCGCGTAGAATGTATATTAAGATGGATGAGCCTCTCTGTGACCTCATTCATAGGTTTTCTAAAAGGCAGTTTTGAAACTCAGGCTGCATTCCAAATTGCAGACTTTTTCTTTTTTTAACTTTAAGTATGTTCTACAGCTGCCCTTACAAAGTACATACTGTTTCATGCGGCATGCATACCATTGGGACAGACTATTCGTCATAATAATGTGCCTTAAACTTTGACCGTCGCAGTCTGTAGTGAGATGTCATCTGTCTGTGAGCTCTCAGCTGCTTAAGCCTGTTTATACTCATGCGAGACGAATGTGATGTAACTGCACAGAGGATTGTGGGTCAGAACGGCCAGAAAAGCATGCTGGCTTGGACACTGCAAAATCCAGCCAGATGCAGTAGCTACTTTTGACATGCTGCATTTAAAACACTATGTATTGGGACAAACTAAATCATTTTATGGTACATATACTATTAAAAACACATTTAGTATGGTAGTATGGATACTGGAGCGCACCCTCATTGTGATGGCTCGAGTTATTGCCATCTTTGTAGTAGCCTGACTCCTCCTCAATCTCAACTAATCCAAAAATGAGCAGAGAGGTGAAGCATGAGTGGAGCTGATGCAGGCCATGCAAACTTCCCTGGACTGTCCTATAACAGCACCCACCTGTCACTAAAACTAGCCACCCCCTTAATTATGCATAACTTTAAGCCTTAATACAATTTAAACAGGTGAGCTATATAAAAATCCATCCCCTGTACAGTTATTGTGAACGGGAAAATTAGCTATAGAGATCAAAACAGTTGTTTGTACCAGGCTGTAAACAAGTTTATTTCTGCTGTGAAGCTGAACATTTTAATACGGGTTTCTACAGGTACTAACTTGCTTTTGGAGGCAGCCTCAAGTGGTCATTTGCGGAACTACAGTTCTTGGCACTTCTCATTTTTCAGCTCCAGAGATTGCCGCTTGATTTTGTGCGTAAATAAAACTGCACTTATACATTTGTATGTTGTGAATAAAAGTCTTTACTTGTGTATTTGTGGATCTTAATTTGCAGATTTGACAGTATGGACACAACTCCGCTCACATTATTTTTCCTTTACAAAGTGCTGAAAATTTCACATGCATGTTGTAAATATTATTTACATACCATTTAGAAGATTTGCAATTGTGAATAAGGTTTTCTGCAGAGTAAAATGTAAATTTGTGCATACAAATTCCTCGCCTTTTTTCTCTCTCTAGCATTGTGGATACATATTTTCATTTGCGCATTTGTGTGTGTCAATTTGCCTTTAATTTGTCTAAAGATTTTTTTCACTATTTCCAGTCCATAATGGTGCCCTGTAAAAGAAACTTCATGGTTTTTACATTTCAAGATGCTAAAGCGTGTACAGTTTGCAACTCCACACACTCTAGTGCTGATTCGTAAATGTCAAATCTCCATTCGCTTCTCACTTTAGAGTAAACTTCCGTCTGTCTTGAAGGGAATAGTGAACATGAGAGTGATATTGGACACAGCTATAAGCTACTAAATAGCCTATGGGCTTTGATACAAGGCATTTTCTACTATTTTTTTTTTTTAGCCCTCATAGAGTTTGCTATCAACGGTTAGCAACAAAAGCTGTCTGTCCTTTACAGTTCACGGTTTGGAAGCACACATGTTGTACACAAGCTCATATTCTACTGAGATATTAGCAAACTAGGCTAACAAGCTCAAACTAAGAAAGAGTAAGTCAGGTAGCTAAACCTGCTAACATTAACGATTCCCACAAAATATTACTTTTCATTATGAGTTATCAGCAGCTTCTGCATGCTGTACACAAAAGACACAACAAGAGGTGCTAAACACGCCGACTCGACCTTCATCTTTATCCTTGCATCAATGGGATTCTGCAGAAAATGATCCCAAAATAACTCACCCGTTCCATATGTTTACACACAATACACAAGCAATAGCTGACAGCTGTTTACGGCTCACTGTGAAGTGGCTGCTCAATAGCCTCAGAGGCAGGACTCACATATACACAAATATACACACTAATACAGGCATGGATCCACATTCAAAAGCTTGCAGACAGACCATGGATGTATTGGTTCTGACCCGCCAATAAACTTTCCAATTCATCCTGCTCAGTCCTAATTGCTTGCAGAGATGACGTGCAAACAATAAAACACAGCATTTCCCTCAGCACATGATCTGATGATCCGATCGTCTCCACTGATCTGAGCTGATCCTCTGAACCACCGAGGAAAACACTCCCACAAACTCTCTGCATGTGGCATCGGCTCAGAGAAAAGAAGCCCCGAAGCGGCAAAGTCTTTCACCGAAAACATTCAGTATCAGCTCTCAGTTCAGAATTGTCTTTATACCACTTTTGGCATATTTCCTTCCTTCATAACTTCACTTTGTATTCCTTGTGGATGACTTTCAAATGCTTTTTGTTGCATTCAATAGTGGAACATCACTCTAATTTACATTTTTTAAAAGTCATCTCCTATTTTGGGTGGCACTCTGGAATCCGTAATGTCTAATCCCTAATAAGCATGAAACATCCTTTAAGAATAGCTATAAGAATAGCTGTCACAGTGATATTTAATAGCATTTTTTAGAAAATGGCAAAGTGACATTGAGTGACATATTAAAAATCATGTTATGTCACAAACACCAGACCGATTGGCTTTGTAGCAGCAGGGAAATGATAGATTATTGAAGGACTGAGTAGCCTTCAAAAGAAAACCAGCACGTCTGGCAGCCGTTTGGGGCAGGCTCATGGCAAAAAAAAGCACATCAAATAACTCATTTATATTCATATCGCCACCTCTAATTTTCAATTTTGGCTCCTTGTCGATAGATGGGATTTTCAGGGCATATATCACTGGTTTGGCAGCTCTCTAGAGAGACGGTATTTCATATTTGACCCTCTGCAATATGCACTGGGAAGCAGCTCTTTCATTTCATCAGACCAAAGACAAGATAGAGGTAATATTTATTGCATCACACGTGTCAAATTACGTCCCCACAACTCTTTATTTATGCCTTGAATGAATGTGTTTAGATGAAGTTGGGTTGGCAGCTAGCGAGCTGGCACCATGACCACTTCCAGAGATACCAGAGGCCTTCAGGTGAACGGGGAACAGAGAAGACATTTAATCAATAACTGGACCTCCTCAAGCTGAGAGACATAACAGTGTTTGGTTGCTGTGGGGCGTAAGTGCAATGATAAAGCCCTCAACACTGCCTCGGGGTTGGACAGTAACACCAAAATGAGGCTGGATGTTGAGAATGAAGTCATTTTTTAGTTTATTTCACCTGTTGTAGGATGGCCTTGAGGTGCAAAAACATTTAGCAAAACACAATAAAGTTGTTGTTTTAGAAACTGTGTTGTCTGAAATTATGTGTTTTCTGTTTTGTTGTTGTTCTCTAAAATCTTGTTGCATTTCCTAAAAAGTGCTGTGTTTTCTGAAATATGTGTTCTATTTCATTGTTGCTGTATATGAAATGCTGTGTTGCTTGCTTTGTCATTGTGTTTTCTAAATGTGTTGCATTTCCTTGAACATTGTTGAGTTCTGGAAACTATTATGTTTCTGAAATGTTGTTCTTGCATTTCCTAGAGTGTTGTTTTCTCATTATTTTTATTGTGCTTGTGTCCAGTGTTGTTATTTTTGGCATCGCAGGGCCTTTGTACTTTTATGACCCCGTAGTTGAATGTAACTTTTTTATTGTCACTCCTACTGATTGCATGGTTTCTCTCCCACCCCACCTGTTCGAGGGAAGGGCACATTTATTAGCTTTGTGCAGTGGTATGAATAACATATTCATAATTAAACTGCTCACACTAATTTACTTGTCTTCTAATTAGTGAATTCTGTGGCGCATGAGACAAAGGCCTTTAAATGGGAGTCAATTACTACTTTATGATGCTGTTAGAGCTTCTCTCTAAGAATCCCTCCATAACAAATGCTGTTTATCACTTTCTTTGGAAAGGGCAGTTTGGCTGCCAAACATGAATGAATTGTAGGATTTAAATACCCCACGTTTCTGCAGTTCAACAGTCCTAGAGAGGTGACAGAGTACTTCAACACTGGAATGGACCAGATCTGAAGAGCATTCAGTCTCGCTGACACTCGTCGAGCAAATACTGGATGCACAGAGACGAGACAAAAGACCCATCAGCCCAAAGGAAAGGAAATTATTGAGAGCTGCCCTCCCACTTCCTCCTCCTCACACCAGCTCTGTCTTTTTTAGTCAAATAAAAAAGGACAGGAAAAGGAAAATGCAAACTATTCAGAGACACATTCATTCCCAGTTATACAAGGCAAATACCTGCATTTAATAGAGCAGTCAGACCGAAGCTTGCAGACCAGCCAGCACAACTCTAGCCAAACCACAGACTCTGATCTATTGTGGCCATTAAATTGATGTGTCGTTGCCTTCTGGATCATAACATGTGTACACTTCACCACACCCAGACCTCCAGTGATATCAGCTCTCGTTAGACTGTAAAGGAAAACAGAATTAACTCTAACAGTCGGTGCACAGCGACTTGGATTAAGACCTGGGAGCTTCCAGTTACCTGGGCAGCTCATGAGAACTGCTGCCGGCCTCTCCCGTTTTCTCCGACTCACAGTGCACTCACACAAAGGCGGCTCTTACACCTTGCAATTCATCACCACAAAGAGTCAATGCACGCCTTTGTTCCCGACTCTGTGCTGAGCTGTGGGAGCGACTCTCAGCCAGTAGGCATTGGCAAGGAGACAGAAACCTGAACACCTGGCACAAACTAAACCATTTACCAGAATCACTTGTTGAATTTTTTTGGTTTGGCCTATTTTCTTTTTTTTTTTAATCAAACTTGTTGGATCAAGTCAGAAGAAGAAAAAGAAGAGGTAAGCATGACTCAGATTTGTACGTGCAGAATTTCTTGTTTTGTAACCTCAGTATGAATATTGAGAGGGTAATGGGCGTCATCTAATACTGGTAGGTGGTCGTTATGTGACTGGTGCTGTTTGTTTGCATGCCTAAACAAAAGCTCCGAACCCTGAGATGTTGAGTTCAAGTGATGCACAGTTTGCAGGATTCTTTGTTTTTTCTTTCAGTTAAGTCACCAGTACATGTGCAAAACACTTTAAAGAGAATTTACAGATGGAAATATACTACAAGTGTTGCAGCCAAGTGGCCTCCTGTTTACAGCCTCGGGATGATCTCAGTGCAAAGTTGGGAAGTTAGACAGCTGGAGGATTCTGAAACAAGTTCATCTAAGACTGTGTGCTCCAAACAAAAAAATCACCCTGACCTCCAGAAACCTCTGCTGGGTTCTGGGAAGACTCCTTTATCCTCTCATTCCTGGCAGCCTTGATTCCTGAAGGGTCAAGCGATGTACGGCAAAGCCAGCAGAAAGCCTCGCAGATGTGTTACAAAAATCACTGTGCTGAATCTTCATGACTCACCCGAGGAGGAAATCAGCCAAAAGGAGTCGCAAAACAGTGCTGACCTCTTTCCAGAATGAACAGTGACAGATAACAATATCCAATTTTAAGTACCCGAGGCTGCAGGGCCCATAAATCTGAGTCAGTTTGAATTTCTCTGGCATTTAATATTTCAAGACATCAGCTAATGGCATTCAACCCACTACGACATTCCTACAAGTGAATACAAAATTGATGTGTTCACTAGGAATGCGCATAACAACAGCTAAAACCAGTTTTTACATCCGGAAGAATTGTTCTGTCTATATACATTATGGATGCAAGGCGGCAACTGAAAACAACTCTGGAGCTGCCATCAAAGTCACAATCTATTCCCTGCTTTCTCGCACAGAAATACACTGGTGGCTGCAAACCTTTTCATTTCACCCAACAATGCTCTGGTCTGTCAGAGTTTTGCAGCCTGTGTTTCACTGTGAAAAGCAGTTGCTGCGGGGCATACTTGTTCTTTGTCAGGGCGAGTTTTGGTGGGGAAAGAGAAACTTCTGGACAGGGGACACGGAGACACTTCCCGGGCAAAGCAACAAAGGCAGCGCTGTTGGACCTACAGCAAGGAAAAGCACATCAGTGTGTGCGAGGATTCGCTTGGCACAGTTCAAAACATTGTTTGAACATATTCAAGTGTGCACAGCGTTAGCAGGCTAATGATTGCAAAGGCTACATGTTAAACTTGGCAGCTTTTATTCAGAGGAAGAAGCAACTGGCTGCTTGTAACTAAACTGTAATTGATGGCTTTCCGGTTGAGCATGCTATTAACATGATAAACAGACCAATAAACAGGTCAATCTCAGCTTTGGTTAGAAGTCAGGTTAAATGTAATTGCACTCACTGAAAAAATGAAGGTGTTTTGCATTTTGCTGACACAGTCTTCCTTAAAAAAAAACAGGGTAATCAATCACTCAAGTACAATAGCTAAAAGCAAAACGTTCACAGTTGACTGTTAGCTAAACCTAGCTGCTACTGGTGAATAATGGCACACTTACCACTTGAAATTCATTGTTATCTTTGACACGATAGGTCCTTAATTTTAGACAGACATGGACATTCATTTCTAGTTGCCAAACAACTTACTTTTTCATATAACTATGTTTTTTTATCACCTATAGCTAGCTAACTAAGCTAATTAAGCACCTGACTTCAGTTTGTTAATGTTTCCATCTATCTTCTTTAGAAGAGATGTTAAATTATACACTTGATAGCTACATACAATATAGTACTAAAGCTCACTAAATAGTGATGCCAAAGCTAAAAGTTAGCAACTTCACCAAGACATGGAAATAATGAAGCATTGCTCCAGTATTGAGCCTGCTAGCTACTTTGTTAGCTAGTTAGTATTATAAGTATGATTGCATTATTTTACTCTAAGATAAACAATTCTCTATTACAGGAAATAAAATTTTTAGCAATGTGTTTGGTGAATGCGTAGCAAGTTTGGCAAGAGATGGTGGTGTCAAAAATTACCCAAAATCCAATACAGAGCAGGACGTAACTGCTAAGATTAGCTTACACTCGGATAAGCAATGGTAGCATCTGGGACCAACTTCTACATAATGGGAAAGTACTATTAGTGTGAAATACTCGTTAGTATGGCATTAAAGCTTTACTATTCTAAATAGTATGCCAGTGCTAACATCTATGGCTAATGAGCATGCAAACATCTTTTACACTTCTGTCTTGTGTTCTGGTTTTGAAAGACAAAAAAAGGCACTATCCTCCAAAATCTTTAAATGCGTAGTTTTCATGAACCATCAAAGACGGATACATCTGAATCACTGACTGAAAATGGAGGTCTCGAGTTTGGCATTTAGTTGTCGCCATGTTGCTCTTTTAAAACCAGACATAACATCAAGAAGTGGATTTGACTGAGAACTCAAGGACCGTACACACGGCAACATGGTAGCGACCCATCAATCACAATGAATCCCCACCCTAAAGCCCACCCTGCTTTATCGTCTATTTTATTCTAAATGGGAAAAATGTTTCTGAGGTAAGAAATCAAGAGAGAAGAAGGGTCACTTTCTCATAGACTTCTACACAACCAGACTTCTCTATGCAACCACAGGATGCGCCCCCTTATGGCCGTTGGAAAGAACGCAGATTTAAGTCACTCCAATGCTTCACTTTTCAGACCCAGAGGTTTAATCCTTTGTATATTTACAGTCTACAGGAGTATTATTCTAACCATTTTATCATGAGACCAGATCCAAATAACAAGCATGCTGTTACTACTTAGTGGTTGAGCAAGAGGTCAGTTTGCACATTCAAAATAAAATACTGGTGCCAATACAATGCAGAAGATTTGGCAGTACCACCAAAACAATTCTAACACCTAACTCAATTTGCAAGAGACCCAACTAAAGCCAACTTTTTTATTTTAACAAAGTAAGACAAATGTCTGAAATGTTTCCAGCCGTCCTTGAAGTCTACAAAATCTGACCAAGGCTTCAGTGCCAAATTTCAATCTAGCCTCAAAGCATTGAGGTTTGAAACTCTGCCCTAAAAACAACATTCTGATCCTACCTTCATCTGTTTCACTCTCTCCTGCCTGCATTTTAAAAAGTAAAAGCAAGAAAACAACAGTGGAAACTACAGCATGGGGACTAAAAGAGGGGCAGACACAAATACACAGTGTAAGAGGCGAAGGCATGTAGCAGCATGCCATAAACCCCGTGAGTGACACTTGGTTTAGTGGGACAAAGCCAAGCCGCCGCTCCCGCTGGGCTGAGGATATGAAGCCTTCTTCAGGGTGGGGTGACGGGCTCCTTGGCCGGGTGGACACCTTATCTTCTTTCAGCATGCCTGGACGGCCTGCAACGCCAAACTCTCTCTTCATGATAGCAGTGAATGTAACACTTTGTTCCCCTTTGGAGAGCTGCTTCTTTTAAGTTTCCTCTGTGAGCGCATTAAATCTTTGGATTCTTTCCACCATTTCTTTGCATGGGGCTGCATGGAAAAGTGGCAGGGACCATGCATAATCTTCACATTTGAAGAAGCTGGTTTATGTTATGATGCACAGCTACAGTATGGGCACCCCCTGGGGTATGTGTGTTGGAGAAATACACCCAGATAGAGGGAAATGTCTAAATAACTACATGTTTACTTGTATTAATTATAAAAGAACTGCTTCATTTTATAATTTGTAACACCTGCAATGAATTTCCATACATCTTGATCCAACATTAGTCACATTAAAGGGATTAAACGCCTCTCCAACAGGTCTAATGTAAATGCATTAAGCATGAAATCGCTCCATCTGTGTTTCACGTCATTACTTCTTCAAGATGTTTTAACAGGTTTTATTCAACAGTGACCCTTGTTATATACCCCACAGCTGAATGACAACCAGTCAGCCAGTTATGCTATGTTACATATAAACCTCAGCACCGTGGACCTGAAGTTACTGTCTTCAAATACCAGCCTCTTACTAGCGTGTACAAGGCTTATGGGTGCCGGTATTTAACCCCTCTAAGACCCGCCGTGGTTTAATGAGTCACTCAAAAGAATCCTGAATAAACATCAAACCAGCCAAACTAAAGAAATATGTTCACTCATAATCCAACGGTCCAGCAGTCTTCAGCTGAATCTAGAAAAGTGGAAACATTGTGCATGTGAATGGTATTAACATGGTCTAGTTGACTTCAAAGGAAAAAAATGCACCCTAAAAATTTTCCACATTGCAAGAGGACGCTCAGCATAAAGTGCGTTGCATCTGATGGTGTTTTGGTCTTAGTTATATTACATACATTACATCAAAGAATCAAAAGAATTACTTTCAACTATCAACATACAGCTAAAGGAAATTGTCATAGAAGAGTCATAGTTAAAGTGTCAGGCTTAAAGATCTCAGTTTCATTCTCTTTGACAGCACCTACAGCGACAAGCAGGAATTGCAGGTGTGTTTTTGAACCTCACTTCCCAGAGATTCAAACACTGCATGAAGCCAAACAGCTGGCAGTTGGTACCATGGATGATGTATCATCAACGTTGGTTTTTTCTTTGTTTGTTCAGCCACAGTTAGATTTACTCGCAACTTAAGGCGAGGAAAAACAGTACACACCTTCAAACACAGGTGAGCTGAAGAGTGGGTCTGTTGCTTTGCCTTAACTAGCAGAAAGATAACTGCTGGGTGATGAAACACACATCAATAAAGCCTTGAGTTTACTCTCTTGTGAACATGAACATGGACAGCTATAGACACTATGGCATGTAGTAGTTGTTTTAATACTACTTCCTAGTCCACTTGGCGGACACGGTTTCAGACATGCACAGTAGATCAGCATCTAAGTATTCCACACATGTATACTACTGCACTACTGCCGTTGTAGCGTAGTCTTTTGGGCTGCACCTGAACATCCTTGATCAGATGATGAAATTGACATAACATGGACCCTCATGAACAAACCTCCAGTCTAACTGCACAGCTTGTGATTTTGCCCAGGAATGTCTCCAAAGACACCCAGTACATAACACTGTAAATCCAAGGACTTTCATATGATTTCATCAGTGCGTCATGGGCTCAATCACTATTGTGTTACCTGATTTGGCAAAACATGATGACTTAACAGATGTTTATTGAAATGAAAAGCTGCCACGATCCAGCTTAAGGGACACACCTGCAGATCAGCTGAAACCCACAAAGACTGGTGAGTGTTTCCAACAACTTGCACAGACTTTAGGCGCATAAACCTTACAACTGACTAAATTCACTGTACAGCACACTAAACAATCTAGCAGAACCCGCGAGAATAGGGATTCTCACGTCTTCCAGTATCAGAACGAACAAAGAGGGCAACTGGCAGCCTGTGCTGTTTATATGTCAGGTGATTTGACCTGAAAAGGCCAAAAAAAGAAAATAAAAGCTCGGCGTTTGGCTGAGATCCTGGATGGAGAGGCGGGTAGGACTGTAGAGGGAACTGAAGGAGAGTCAACCGTTGTGAAACAGTTTGGCTGTCTTTGTTGCCTCTTCTTGAGAGCTGGCAGCTACTGGATTGATTAGAGTCTTTACATAACAGAGACTAAATGATTTTATTTTCTAAATGTCAACACCAACTGACCAAGACCAGATCGACTCGGTCCAACTTGGTCTTATCGTTCATATTGGCACAGCCCCTGCCTTTAGCCAAGTTTTCATCCACTACCATCTTGTGACTATTAGGAACTTCATGCAGGTGTTGGTCGCGTTAATTTTCCAGTATGGTTCCATTAAACCAAAGCAGAAGAACCGGAGCACCAGAACAATGAAACACTGGAAATAATACATTTGAGTAAAGTTACAGCAGCAATGTTTATCTCCTGTTTCCATTGAACGTTGTCGCATTTAGTTTCTACCAACTTTTTTATGCCCAAATGAGCCTAAAACAAGTGGCTGGAAATGAGTGTTTTCTCCACCAGCAGCTGGACTTGTTGGATTCTTGACCAACCAATTATGGAGCACGCTTGCATTGCTTAGTGGGAAATTATCCTCACAAACATCTTTTTTTTCCCCCTGTCATGCACCCTCATTTTAAGAAGAAACCCAACACAACCACAGAACACCACCCAGCATCATTTCTGCTTCATGCCGCTTCATCATATATCACCAAATGACATATGTTTTTTTTTTTTGGGCTACACTGAATGATGAAAAAGCAATTGAGGCATATGAACACTTCATCACCTCCAAATTATTCCTGGATCTCAACGTTGAACATTAGTTTGACAATGTATAACTGTAGAGGAGAGCCCAAGGGAGCAATTTGCTTTTATTACACCATTTATTTTTACTCCTATAATCTATGTTGTTAATCACCACCGACTGCACTGTAGAGTGTGTTTTTTGTTTTTCTTCTGCTGTAATCGTCTTTTCTTTGCGCTGTTAAGGTCAGCAAAGACGAGGAGCCGCCCGTTTGCCTCCTCCCTTTCTTCATTACCCTCTCAGAATTTCCCCTCCAGGCAAAAGAAAACACAACTCCTCCCATCAAAAATAAAAACCATTTTACTCGTTCCACTGCTCAGCTGATGTTCCAACTGTTTTTTTTTTTAATATGGCAGCATCCCTCGGCAGAGAAAACAGGAGGAGCAGATAACAGCCTGACTGTGGTCTACTGGCAGCTTTGCAATCGTCTGTGAAGAAGGGATGTTTATCATGAACGGAAAATGCTTGTCATCGCTCACTGAACCACTGACATCCAGATCCGTATTGCTTGAACCGTCACAAGTCTCCTGCCTCTGACCTTTTCAAAGCTCGCTTGACAGACTTGAGTTTTGGACACAATTTTGCTGCTGCGAATCGACTAAACAAATCTCACAGAGGATGAGATGCCAGGGAGTGATTAGTGCAACCTCGAAGGCCTGATAACTCAGGCAGGGCACTTGAACAATTGGAAATGAAGGAGCTTTTGAACCACATGAAAGACAATGAGAAAAAAAAGCCTAAAGAGGAGCTTAACTGCACTGGGCTTCATTAACTAGTGGCCTCTCTGCTCTTTGTTTCTGAGCCTATTGAACTCTGTGTGGTGCTCCAGCCCTCTCAAGCCGACGGGCTGAGCTTCTTCCCGGAGTCCGAGGGGCGGGGAGCAGGGCGACAAGGGCCAGGCGTGACTAATGCAGGAACCTGGTGCTGCTGTTGCATGCTGGTAAGGGGGGGACGATATGGCATGGCCCGCTGTTGCCGCATACAGGGCGGCACAATGAGCTCAGCCGCCGCCGCCGCCCCTCCCTGTCTGTCACCCCTCCCTCGTACCGCCCCACCCCCGTCATCCATTCATGGCAGCTCCTTTGAGCAGGTCATTCAGAGGGCCAATAAAGAAGCCAGCTCATTCTGTCCGTTCTGAAATGTGCAGTGTCAGAAAGAG
>OMNN01027069.1:7438-31551 GCA_900302755.1 Chromis chromis
AATTAAACCACATTTAAGCCGTTCACAAAACCTACTTAAACATCCCAGTTTAACTAGTATGACTTAAGGACTGATCCTGGCTTAATCTAAGCCTTGTCTGTGAAACCGGCCCTTAATCTGATAGATTTTTCAGCCTTATGATTAGTATGTCGAGACGTCAGGTTGTAAAATATTCAGATTTGAAATAAATAACCTAGAATGACTGTTTTCTTTTGATGTTGCTCTGTATTTGTTTTAGAAAGTGGCACAAAGAAAAGAGAGATATATAAATAACAGACAACATCAAGAAGACAACAGAACAGTCCAACAACAGTCAGAAAAGCTTTACCGACCTCAGCAGGTCTGCATGAGCAAATAAAACCACCACAGAGGAGTCGGACTCAAACCAGCAGGAGCTAAATGATCAGTTTTGTCATGGCAGTGTGACTGAATTCTGCTGGAGCATGAATGGATGTGAAAACGCTGCTTTAGCTTCACCACATTGACTCAACACAGCAAAGCAGCGAGGAGCAGAACAAGGCCTGGAGTTTTGTCCATTCTGCGTTTTAAACCGAGTGTGCAGTGCATATAAATAATGTTTCTCTTTGACTGAGGGTTTTTATAGAGTGTAATCCTGCCAAGTGGCTGCCTTCCCCTCTTGGTGACAGGAAAACAAAGCAGTAATCTATATGGAAGATCGAGTGGTTCTACTTATTTTATACTCTAGTTTGCTGCGACTTTGTCAGTTGGGTTCTTTACGATAAGCAGTTCTGACTTAATGGGATGAGATTTATTCCCCCTTCACTGCTGAACATAGAAGGTTATAGACAGGTCAGACATCGTAGCCTGTTGATATCGAACCACTGGCTCAAGCACTACAATACTTTAATACTGGTGTTCTCATTGGGAGAGGAAACATAAAACTACCCCTCATTTAAGAACATCTCTGTTCCCTACCCGTCCCAGACCCTTTCAACATTTGGTATTTTAGGGTATTTAGTAAAGTCTGAGGAGCTACTGGAGCCCAGGGCTGCCAACGGGTCAGTTAATCTATCAGGTCCTCAGGTTGTAGATCAGCTGTAGTACCTGGTTGTTCCACCAGTTCCACCACTCTGGTAGGACACTGTCTGAAATGTTTAAGAAGGTAGGATGTACCTGGGGTTAGGGTTAGCTGCTCCACAAGCTCTTAAAGACAGAGAATACCTGTATTCTCTACATGCATGTCAGAAAATGTATTGTATATTAGCTGTAGTACCTGGTTGTTCCACCAGGTGGAGCCTCTTCCTGTTTAACCCTGTAGAGACCAGAGACGGCGTCACTCAGACTACAGGTCATGTTGGCAGCAGAGAGCATTGTGGGAGTTTAGCTAGCAACGGGCACCATGACAAAGACTTCTGAGGAGGTTAATGACCTCCAACCAGAGCTACTGAGTTTAAGACAAACTGGTTAATCTTACACCTTTTTTCCTGATGGTCTTTATTAAAAGTAGCTCATAACAAGTCCAGTGTCCTGTGTGTTAACAGTATTCACTATCGGAGCTGAGACTTTTAGCATGCTAACATTTGCAAAGTAGAACCAAAGTATGCTGTAAATTTCCATAACACTCTTGAGACACATTGACCTGCAGTCAGAGATCATTGTGGGGGTTTAGCTAGCAATGGGCACCATGACAGAGACTAATGTGGTGGTTAATGACCTCCAACCAGACGAACTGGAATCGATCAGGACAGTGTTTTTATATCTGTTCTCGATGCCGATCTTTAAGATTGGATCAGAATATTCCTAGTCGACTGTTTTACTGATAAATGGATTTATCTAAACAACAACTTTTCCTCCAATAAAAGCAACATTAACATTTCATGTATGTTCATTTCATTTAGACAAACTGTATGTCGTTGCCCACGACCCTGCAGAGGATTAAGCGGTGTACGGATAATGGATGGATGGATGTCATTATAATGCAGCATAGTACAGAATGTAAACAGAGGTTTACTTAATAAAGTGTAAACATTAATAGTTAAACTGGCAGCTGACGTCATGATGTAACCATTACGCTGTGGTATGGATAAAAACCTAAAATAAAACCTAAAATAAAAGGCTTTCTTTACACCAACTAATCAGCATCTCTACTGGGTTCTCCAACCGTCCTAGAGGCTATCAGCCTTTAGTTTACTGGGGAGTGAAGACCCTCTTCCTCTGGATGCCATAAAGGCTGATTTAGATCTCTGGACCTGCTTGCTTCCTCCCTCTAATTATAATGACGGTCCTGCCCAGACCTCTCTGCCTGCTGCAGATGAGCCCTGCTCTGTTATCTAATAAGGTTATCAAAGGGCTTGAAGGCTGCTGAGTCTCTTTATCTGGAGCAGAAGGAAACTGAAGATGGCAAAACTCCAAATGACTCCAAACGTAAGACAAGTTGGAAGCAAACCTCCAGGCTCAGATGTGACCCAGCCTTGGCTTGGCAACGAGTCCCCTCAGTCCAGAAGACCTCTGTTGTAACCCTAACAGTCAGAGCCTGGAGGTCCATCCTCAGTCCCCTCTTAGTCCTGCTGTGGATGGTCCAGGTTTCCTGCCAGGCTGCCAAGACTCTGCTTTTAAGGAACAGTACAACCAGAAGCTAATAGTGCTGGGGTTAGGGTTAGGGTTAGTTGGGTTAAGGTTAGGGTTAGTTGAGACTTACTCGAGGCCAGACTGTACCGTCCATTCAGCAGCTACAGCATCGATGTGACTCTCATAAAGATTCATTTCTAGGTCTTCAGTGGCATCTCAGTGTCTTTACAAATGTCCAAGAAGCTCATTAGAGGGATTCATGGAGCCTTAAACTCCACCTGATCATTCTACATCTTACTTTATGAGGTACTAAGACTTTGGAATCTCTGCTGATGAGCTAAAGTGGTGGTGATCTAAATATTCATCACTCCAGATCTACTTAGTTTGAACATCTTCAGCAACACGTGTCAAAAACAAGATGGGCACTAATTAACTCTGAGATGTAACTGATGGAGACTAGAAGCTTCTGTGGCCAACCAGCAGCTTCTACAGATGCATGTGAGGGAACATCTGTAAACTGTAGCATCTGTTGATAAGCAGATGTTGAGCCCGGTGTTCATATTGGCACATGGTTTTGATTTAGTGTTAGTTTATCTTTATTAGTTTAGTGTCTGAGCTGCTGCACTGCAGGAACTGATGGAGACTAGAAGCTTCTCTGTGCACAGCTAACTAGCTATAGCATCTACTGTAGCCTGGACATGAGGCATTTAGGGAACATCTGTGAATTGTAGCATCTATTAATAAGCAGATGTTCAGCCCTGTGTTCATTCCTGATTTAGCTTTGTTTACATCAAGAAAAGTAGATTGTCAACAAACACTTTTGATCAGTTTTTATTGATGAAATAAACATTGGTGCATCCAGTGAGAAGTTCTGGGTACAGTTTTATTTATAATGAGCCTCTAGGACATGGGGTGTCAAATCCTGGTCCTCAAGGGCCCCTATCCTGCAGGTTCTAGATGTCTCCCTCTTCCACCTGATTCGAATGATCAGGATCGTTATCAGGCTTCTGCAGAGCTTGATGATGATCTGGAAGAGGGAAACATCTAAAATATGCAGGATAGTGGCCCTCGAGGACCAGGATTGTCCACCACAGGTATAGGAGATGTTCTGGAGTCGCATGAGTCACAATTATTTTGATGCAAAGAATTTTACATTAGCAGGAACTCAACGTGATTTATTCACATTTGAAGGTGCAATAAAAACGTGTCCTCCCAGAAATCAGTAACTAATCCTGATCTCAGCATTGATCAGATCGTTTTAACCACTATATCTGGTGTAATAGAGGAGCTGTCTGTATTTCTGGTGTTCCAATAAACTTAGACGCCATATGCCTCCTCCTCGGTTTTCCAGATGGCCATATTATAAATATCAAACACAAGAGGCCAATCAATCTGTCGACTTGAATCAAGGACGCTGCTTCAATAAAGAAGTTGTAGGAACATCTTGTCATGGAATGTTTTCCCAATGAATACGTCTTATTTACGCTTCAATCCTTCCTTTCTATAAAGTTTGTGACCTTTACTTAGAACATGTTGGTCCAATAGTGTCAAGTTTACTAGTAACTTATATTTAGTTATTTGATGTTGACTTTTTCTGTTGTAGGGCTGGTGATGAGGTTGGAAATGGAGATAAAACCCTTTATTTGTATTTTCTTACTTTTACCCTCCCATGTGGGCATGACCTGTCTGAGCTGTGTGTACAAAAATGTAATAAATCTATTTTTATAGGAAGAAGAGAACCTTTGAATCAGGAAATACAGGTCAAACATATTTCTTTACGTCATCATACCAGCGATGGAAATGATGTTTAGTGTGTACAGAGGAGGTACGTATAGATAGACGAGCCTTGTGTGACTTGTTCTGCTTTGGAAATACTAAAATACACAACCAGAAAGTGATAAATGTGTGTATTAAAAGTGTATAGAGACGGTTGGACATGCAGGACTGTGTCGACACGTCTGTTCAAATTGCCGTCACCGACATGCGAAGTCTGTCAAGAAATTCAAGTGGACATGTTAAATGCCATCGGCTCCAGTCTCCTGCGACCCTACAGAGGAGTAAGCGGGGTATAGAGGATGGATGGATGGATGTTAAAATGCCAGGCACAGGGTTAGTGGTTAGTGGTTAAGGTTAGGGTTAGTGGTTAAGGTTAGGGTTAGTGGTTAGTAGTTAGGGTTAGGGTTAATGGTTAGGGTTTGGGGAAGATATCTCGATGACTCCCCCCACCTCGTCTTTCCACTTGGCAGTTGAATCTGGGGAATCAAAGGCAATGTTCTGGCCGTCGCTTGTTGTCATATCTCTCAAGTCTTGTTTCCATATTTCTTTGTTGTCATTTTATTTGTTTTCCTTTTTCCAGGGTTGTCCAGGTTGTCGGTGGAGGTAGGCTTAGATTAGACTTGGATTTAGAGATGATGGGAAAGGTTCTTTGGTGTATTTTATATTTAGTTTTATTAAGAATTAATAAATCAATAGACTCATATTTCAGGTTCTTGTTGGTTATGGTTAGACGTTGGAGGGAGGTGTTTAGGGTTACATTTGGGATAGATTGGAAAAGTTTTTTATATTTTTATGATTTAGGGTTAGGTGGATATGTGTAAATATTAAAATTAATATCTAGGTTAAGTTTAGGCATTAAGGTAGGAGATTAGGTTTAAGTTAGTAGATGATGGAAAAGGTTTTTATATTATGATTTAAGGTTAGGCGAATATATGTAAATATTAAAAATTTATATTAATATCTCGGTTAAGTTTAGGCATCAAGGTAGGAGATTAGGTTTAGGTTTGTAGATGAGGGTTAGGGTTAAGGGTTAGGGTTTAGGTGTTAGGGTTTCCTAACAGTCCTGTATTCATAACAGGTTTCTGCTTTTTGTTCTTTCACATCGTGGTCAGTCCATCACATGTTTTTCTGTGTTCAGATGTGTTTGCACGTCTATAATATTACAGTAAACAGTAGGTTTTATTACCAGAACAGACTAAAGTCCCTGTTATCTGTAGCATGCAGTCGTTTCATTGTTTGCACGCTCAACCTGTCTTGTGACCGTCTGAGTACCGAGGCAGCATGAGGTGATCTTCAGCTGAACAAAGTCAACACTGTTGCTGTGTGTTCTTTAGTCGTCTCTCTTTCAGCAGAGCGAGGATTAAATGGAAGAACACTTAACCCTCTGGTCCCCGGAGTCTGCTGGCACATTTGGAGGCTTATCTTCTTTTAAATATCACCAACATGACTCCATTTGTTGGAGCCCGAAGCTGTAAAAACAGGCAGAAGTCTGTTCAACAGTCCTTTAGCAAATCTTGTCTCACGTGCAAATCTTATGAGGAATACTGCCAAACTTCAGCTTAATATCATAATAAATGACTTTATTTTACATGTCTCAGTTTAAGAATTACAAAAATAAACCTATTGCGCCAAATTATGCACAAAAAAAGAAAAAGAGTTTAGCAGAGAGGAGAATCAAACCTCCTGGATCCATAGGGCTAAGGTTAGGGGTGAACAGAGGAGACAGGGTTAGGGTTAGTAGGATGTGGACACAAAACGACAAAAACAAGACACAAAATGACAAAAGAAATGACAAAAAAAGACACAAAAGAGACTAAAAATTACACAAAATGACAAAAAACGACAAGATGACAAAAAAAGACAAAATTACACAAAATGACAAAAACGAGACACAAAACAGAGACGACAAGAGAGACTGAGAGGAGAATCAAACCTCCTGGATCCATAAATAAATGCAGCATGGCTCAGAGAACAGAGGAGACAGTAGTTGGACATCCATCCATCATGGAGGAACATCTTCCTACAGCTGATGAGCAGAGTGGAGTTTATACTTCAATAAAATGACTTTATTTTACATGTCTCATATAAAAATGGCAAGAATACAGTTTGCTCTAAACAAATTTGGTAAAAAACAAAACAATATTGCACTTCTTTGCCTGACCAACCGACCAACAGTCACGTGACAATAACTCAGTGATCTTTTGGATGAAATGGGCTGAACTGCAGGATGTGTTTACACACACATGCGACAGTACCGTCGGGGAGGGGAGGGGTTGAGGAGCCAGGCATGAGCACAAACCACAACACAGACCAACGGCAGGAATGAAGAAGTCTTTATTATTATCGGCTCATTTTATCGGCTGATTTTTTATTATCGGAATTATCGGTATGACGTCATCATTTACCAAAATTGACCGATAATTATCAGGCGCCGATATTATCCTGCATCTCTAGTTAAAGCTCATAACACAAATGATTCCTGGCTGTTTTAAAGCTGAACATGCAGGACAGAAACGTTTAGCAGTTGAATAAAACAGGTAATGTTGTTTCTGAAAGCTCTGATTAATGGGTTCAGATAAAAACCAGACATTAAAAGGCGTAAATCATTTAGACCATGTGTGTCGATGCACATGTGGGCTCGGCGTAACTGACACTCAGTAGCAATCAGGCCTCGTCAATAACAACACTTAAGCCCCTAAATAGCCTCCGTCGCAGCTGCATGTTGGTGTTCAGAGTGGCAGCTGTGGGCTGATGGGCTGAGGAGACAGGACTCCTCTGTCTGCCGGCCAGCTGAGCTCACAATGGAGGTGGTGTGTTGGACGAGTGTTGGGCGAGTGTTGGGCGAGTGTTGTTAGTGTTGTTAGTGTGAGCGTCGCTGTATCTGCTTCCATTAATGTTGTGTTGTTAATTAGAGCCGCTCCGTCAGGTCGTCCACAGAGCAGCGTCCCTGGAAGCCTGTGGAGAGTCGCTGCTTGTTTAAAGGCTCATCAGCTGAGGGTCTGAAGGGAACCGTGGAGGAGGCTTGAACCAAGGCCTCTAATCACCTGGCTGCCTCTGGTTGTTTTATGGAGCAACAAGACGCTGGAAACAAGGCAAATATTTAGTCTTCTTCACATTGATACGAGTTGTTTCTCCATTTACACGCTCAGATCAATGAAGTTTTACTTCATTATAGCCTCGCTGAGCTTCTACAGACGTTTTCTTGCCACCAGTTCAGTCCAAGTCATTAAATATTTAGTCCCAGTCTGAATTTTTAAGGTTTCTAAACATGTATACTTGTCATAATACACACTTCAAGTCCATTAATGTTGTTAAAATCAATCCATTGTATATGCTTGATAACTGGATAACTCTCATAGGTTACACAACTAAGGAACTAGGGATTTCCCACTCATGTTTTCACCCTGATAATATTCATATTTAGGTCTTTAGTATCTGTCGATACCGAGTCCCAGTCTGATGCCATTTTCCAACAAACTAAACACTTCATATGGATTTATGTAGTGTTGGATGGTAGAATAAGCTCCACAATCTCCAGAAGATGGATAAAACCTGTATTCTCTACATGCATCTCAGAAAATATATATTATATATATTGTAGACCAGCTGTAGTACCTGGTTGTTCCAGCAGGGGGAGCCTCTTCCTGTTTAATCCTGTAGAGACCAGAGGAGGCGTCACTCAGACTAGTTCATGTTAGAAGCAGAGAGCATTGTGGGAGTTTAGCTAGCAACGGGCACCATGACAAAGACTTCTGAGGAGGTTAACGACCTCCAACCAGAACTACTGAGTTTAAGATGAACTGGTTAATCTTAAATTAAACCTTTTTTTCTGATGGTCTTTATTAAAAGTAGCTCATAACAAGTCCAGTGTCCTGCGTGTTTACAGTATTCACCATCAGAGCTGAGACTTTTAGCATGCTAACATTTGCAAAGTAGAACCAAAGTATGCTGTAAATTTCCATAACACTCTTGAGAGACGTTGACCTGCAAGATTTGGTTCCTGTGACCAAGTATCCAGAGTTAGCATTAGCTGTTCTTCATCAGCCTACAAATGGGGTTGAGCCAGCAACGGGCACCATGACAAAGACTTCTGTGCCGGTTAATGACCTCCGCCCAGAGTCCATGTGTTTAAGATAAGCTGCATCGACAAGGACAGCAATCTAATATTCCAGAGGCATCTTTGCATTAAAGAGCAACATCAGCACAGGACAAATGTCCACGGTGCTCACTTTGTGTTAGTGATTAATCCATGATCATAAAACTAGCTTCCTGCCACACAGTGTTCTACTATTCAGCCCAAACCCCAAGTGTTGAACAGAAGCTAAAACACATTTGAACTGTTCAGGTCTCTGGGTTTATAATAAAGACGCACAAAAACAAACTAGTGCATAAAAATTCACCAGAAAGCAGGAAATGAAGTGTTTAATGCCCAGAACTCCCTCTGCTTAGGGTCAGGCTAACGCTAACGCTAACACCCTCTGCTTAGGGTCAGGCTAACGCTAACACCCTCTGCTTAGGGTCAGGCTAACGCTAACCCTAACACCCTTTGCTTAGGGTCAGGCTAACGCTAACACACTCTGCTTAGGGTCAGGCTAACGCTAACACACTCTGCTTAGGGTCAGGCTAACGCTAACACCCTCTGCTTAGGGTCAGGCTAACGCTAACGCTAACACCCTCTGCTTAGGGTCAGGCTAACGCTAACACCCTCTGCTTAGGGTCAGGCTAACGCTAACGCTAACACCCTCTGCTTAGGGTCAGGCTAACTCTAACGCTAACCCTAACCCTAACCCTCCCCAGTGTTGATGACTCATGTCTGACTAGTGTCTGACCCATGCAGGTGATACTGTAGGTAGGGAGACAGTCTGTTGTCACTTCCACTGCTGTAGGGAGGATAGTTCAGCTCCTTACAGCTGCAGGTTTACATGCAGATCAATGCAGTTTCTCCAGAAGCCACAGTCTGGAATCAAGTGAGACTTTCAGTGGCGGAGGAACATTTCCTGAAGTGGAGGTTTGAGTCTTTACTTCTAATCCCACCGTCTGCTTCTGATCCAGCTCATTTTAGAGGGAAATGTTTTCACTTCACTACATTCATCTGACAGCTTTGGAGACTTAACTAATCCAGATTTTTGCACAAAAACAAACAAGAACCAGTAAAATCTGATGTTTGTTTCCTTCGTCTTGGTTTTTGAGATACCTAGAACTACAACCCAACTCTTTACTAACTTTACTAACCTTAACCCTATAATCTGTACATTATGACTGCTTTTTACAAATGTTTGCACACAACACATGAAGAACTTTTAAACAATCTGATGTCTTGTTATCAACTAAGCCACCCTACTGTTACTACAAGCACAGCTGAACTGATTAATTGATTAATCTGTTAGCTGGTTCCACTTGGTGATACTTTCAATACATTCCCAGCTCATCCCAAAGCCCCAGTACATTTATACAACAAGTAGATCAAGGAGTTGCTTTAGCTGCTTCGTTCCTTTTAAGAACATCCACCATGTCCATGTTGGACTTTGCTAAACCTGTAGACGTCCACTTTGTTGAGGCTTTATTAGAAGTTGATTGATTGATTAATTGGATTTCTTTGGAGTCACACGACTGGCTTAAATAACGAGCCCTGGGTTTTATCATGGTGTCGGTTTAACTCAGATTTATAAACCTTTGTTTCGTTGCTTAAGTTCATTCTGCTTTGAAGGAACATGACTTGTTGTACCGGCTGAAGGTGGTTTTACTGGTCAGGTTCAGCCTCCAGTGTTTGACCTGCTGTGAAGAATCCTGTCCTGTAATTAAAGGTGGATGAAGCACTGATGTAGAGTAAAGCAGAAGGAAGGAGCTCTGAGCAGAAGGAAGGAGCTCTGAGCAAATGTCAGCTCAGCGAGAGGAAAGGTGGTAAAGCGTGAGGTTATTAAGGCATCAGGTGTTGGATCTGAGGCTGGAGGTGGAGGAGGAGACACTGATCGTTATGTTACGTCTTAGTCAGTGTGATGTTTGTCTGCAACAAGACTTTAGAACCATCCTGCAGTTCAAACTTTAACAACTGAAAACTCCAGACGATCAGGAAGAGGAGAATCTGGGACTGGAGGAAGTTCTTTAGTTAAGTTCTAAGGCTCAGTGCTCCTCAGGTTAAGGTTAGGGTTAGGGTTAGGTCTCTGGTGTTAGGGTTAGGGGTTAGGGGTACGTCTCTGGTGTTGGGTTTAGGGGTTAGAGGTACGTCTCTGGTGTTGGGTTAGGGTTAGGGGTACGTCTCTGGTGTTGACTGAGATAAAGACTAATATCTGGTCCTGCTGTGGATTCAGTTGTTTTTTTTGTTTTTTTTTACCGTTTTCTGACATTTTAGACTAAAAAATGAATCAAATAGTCAAATTAATAATCATGAGCTGCTCTCCTACTGCCAGGTGAAGAAACACTCACTCATAGAAAGCAGATGGAACTAACAGTCTGAACACCCATCGTCCATATTTGACCTCAGAGTTCATTTATTTTAGTTCTTTTCAGGATATTTAAGCTACAGAGACGTTCATGCTTTTGGTTCCTCCTAATGGTCTGAACATATTTAGTGTTTTATATTAGTTTTATTTTGAAAGCCTATCAGGCGGTAGTCGTTTCCTGTCTGGCTGTTATCTGATAACTACTATCTGATAGTACTTTGGTCAGCTGGGGTTGTTTTAAACTTGCCGTATAAATGTAATAAACATCTGTAGTATCTGTTATTCATTATCCCACAGTGACTTTCATGCTGGTACTGATTCATTATAGTGAATATAAATGAGAAACTGAATTATGTGGACGTCAATCTGATCCATGATCCATATCTGACCTCAGAGTGTATTTATTCTATTTCTTCCATTCCTCTCTGTTCATCTGAACGCCTCCAAACTCCATTAATGCTCATAAATATCAAACCGACATCAGGCTTTAGCCTCTGGTGACTCCAGCTCCATTATTCAGGCTACAGCGACGCCAGGAGGCGGAGCTTAAGCCCCTCCACATGTCTGCTCATGTGTACCGTGGATACCGCTTCCTGCTCCCTGCTTCCTGCTTCCTTCTCCTGCTCCCTACTACCTTCTCCTGCTCCCTTTTCCCTCCTCCCTTACTCTCCTCCTTCCTACTCTTACCCTCCCTTCTCTCCTGAGCGCGCTCAGTGCGTCTCTTTCTCTAATAACCCACGGCTGCAGCCCTCCTCCCTGTTTAAACGTAGCGGCTCGTGCTAACCCTCCTCCTCTGCACCTCCAACACAATAGATCACTCCTTTAGCCTCCTCTCTGTCTCCCCCTCTCTCCCCCAGCCCTCCCTCCACCCAGATCCCTCCCCTCCTCCTCCTCCTCCTCCTCCTCCTCCTCCTGTTAAAGTAGAGCAGCGACCAGCCGGAGCTCATTTTCCTCCAGCGTCCGACGCTTTCCGCCGGCTTCCCCGTTCTGCAGACGCATCAGGGCTTTTCCTTTTCAATCTGTTCTGTCATCGTCGGTCCGTCGTCACCTGGGGGGAGATACAGAGGAGCTGGGGGGGGGAGACTCCATCTATCTGCCTCTAAAGGGAAAAGGAAGGGGGAGAGGAGGAGAGGGAAGGAGGCGCCATGGGTCAACTGTGCTGCTTCCCTTTCTCCCAAGCCGAGGACAAAATCAGTAAGTGTTGATCCTCCATGAGTAAAACCAGTAAGTGTTGATCCTCCATGTGTGGGTGTGAACCGGCTGGATGCATGTTGGAGGCTGCAGGAGGGACGATGCTGATGATGCTTCCACATGCATCGCTTTGACCTCCACATGGACAGGGAGGCTTTCATTGTGTGCATCGTCTCCAGATAGTCGCCTGGTTCAGAGTTGGATGAGTGAATATCAGAACTTATATAAGCAGACGTCGTTCTGGTCGATCAGCAGGAGATAAGAACCAGAACCTGCTTCCTTGTTTCTAAAGCGCTGCTTGTTCTCAGCTGGTTCATGTTTGAACTGTTTGCTTCCTTACAGTTTTCTTTGCTCTCGTATCTCAACCTTCTATTTCTAACAACTGTTGAGTCTTAAACCGGCAGCAGGTTGTTAGTTTCACGCCCATGTGAGGTTTTTGCACACGAGCCAAACAAGACGGGGATTTATTGATAAAAGCTGCTGATCAGAAGCTCCACAGGAGGTCTTTAGATCCTACAACTAGTGGAGAAGCAGACAAGATGCAGGAGGAGGTTCTGGTTGTCTGACTGACGGAAATGTAGTTTTATTTCTTTTTTAATTACCTTTGTTAGAATATTTGTGAACCAAGGAAACTGGATGATGAATTCTAAACGCTCACATGTGCAGCAAATTAAAATATTTGATTCTGGTTAACAGACTTCATGTGATGTCTGAGAATAGAACTATTGAATAATGTGAATTAGACCAGCAGCTGTCTTCAGATGATCTGACATGTCAGGGTTAAGGGTTAAGGTTTACACTCGGCTGTTTGTCTACTTGAACATAATCCAGATACATCGACTTCTCTGTTAGTTTGGAGCCAAGTCCCAGTAAACCTTTAGCAAACCTAAATGAGTTGGACATAGCAGTGTCCTTTAGATTAGGCCAGTTAAACGTTCAGTTCTGATAAGTTTTCTATCGGCCAGCAGGGGGCGACTCCTCTGGTTAGACAGAAGTCAATGAGAACATCTGCCCTCTTCTCTCTTGATTTGTTTCCTCAGTAAACAGTTTCCACATTAACTTCTGGTCTCTAACTCTAGTTTCAAGTCTTGTTCAGTACAGCAGGATGTTAGGTTTACAGATTCTGGTCCTATTTAAAGGAAAACAGGCGATAAAGCAGGGTGTGCTTTAGGGCGGGGCTACGTTGTGATTGACAGGTCGCTACCAAATCATTGTGCAAGGTGTCGTCGATTCCTTAGATCCAGGAGGAAAGACATCAGAAATTATTCACATTTAAGAAACTGGATTCTCATGAATCAATGATCAGAATAGATGGTCTTTAGCAGAGTCGACAACCAATCGAACAATCAGTTGGTTTCTTATAGTGTTGAGTCACTTTAAACATTGTTGAAATGAAATCTTGTTCTTCTTCATGACAAACTAAAACACATGAACATCAGAACACTGACTGCTCTGCGCTGACTGACTCCGGTTTCATGTTGTGTCGATGCCACAAAGTCATACGAACACATCTTGAACTCAGATTGAACCGAAGCACCGAGTCTGAAAAGATATCGAGCTCCTGGAGTCGCTCTGCAGACTGAAGGTCAGACATGAGCAACAATAAGGGAAAACATCTTTAGAGTGTTTTCATGAGGCTCAACTTTTGTTATCTAACTCCTGCTGTTACACAACATCAGTCAAAGGAAACTAAAAGCAACATTTTCCTCAAGATGACAGATAAAGAGGAATCAGATTAAATGAAACGAGCTCCAGAGGATAATTACTGAGGTTTGGTTACAGCTGTGAGCCGTGGTTTGTCTCTTTGGGTGGATGTACAGCTCAGTGTTTCTACCACAGCAACAACAGAAGACATTACAGCGTTCCACTAACCCTAACCCTGTCCGTTACGTCCACCTCAGTGTTTCTACCACAGCAACAACAGAAGACATTACAGCGTTTCTCTAGTGTCCGTTACGTCCTCCTTCTCCAACGCTCCACGCCTGCCGTCCTTAACTGGGCTCATGAGCTGTTTTCAGCAGCTCGTATAGATCAGCTGTGGTCAGAGGAAGGTTTCAGTCGATGCAGATGGAGTCCAGCGTTTCCCTGCAGAGTCTAACAAAGTCAATTGAATTTCTAAATTGCCTAATTGTTTGTTACAGTTTCCGTACGGCTGCAAGAAACTGGAATTGATCTGATTTGTAAATAGAAGTTTGTCCCTTTGAGCTGCTGCCAGACGACATGTTTGTAGTTTTAGGGGGTTTATTTCTCTTGTTGCTAATCTAGAAAATGACTCTTTAACCAATCGATTGGTCCTCGAGGGGAAACCAGCAGCTTAATCAAGATGAACTAAATATTTCACCTGCTGCCTCATTAGCCTGACTGAATTATAAATCATATCATTATAACCCTATTTAACCCTATATAACCCTATATCAACATTAGAAGCTCGTATTTGCAGCTTATTAAATTATTCCAGTCAGAGGAAACCAGCGCCTCATATTCACATGATTTCTGAAAATATATCAGCTGATGATTCAGGACAAGAACTATTGAGGAACATAAAACCTGTTAGCAGCCCTAACCCTGACCCTGTTAGCATCGTGACCCTAACCCTAACCACTAACCCTAACCCTGTAGCAGGGCTGCTACTGAACACTTTTCTTGATTAACTGATTAGATCTTCAGTTTACTGTCACTAAACTAGAAAATATTTTTTATTATTTTTATTTATTTAATAGGGACAATGCAATTAACATAGTTTCAATGCAGCATGAATCTGATGTGTTGCATATAGAATTTTAGCTACAGCTGATTCACAATTCCTGTCCCTAGCTGGGCTTTTAAGCAAATCCTGGTAAAACATACAAGATTACAATCATTTAAAAAATTCAATATACAAGTAGCCTATGTGAGAACAAATGTAACCTAGTTTACAGAATTAAATTTAAAATCACCACAAACCCATACAACAATAGCAATACAATAAAAATTAAATAGTTAGTAGTCAGTAGTTAATCCAAATAAACTACTGAAACAAACTATACAAAAGGAAGAGGAAAGAAAATCTTACAAACCGATCCAAATTACCAACTTAAGTTACACCATTCTAAAAATGGGTGCAGCTCTGGTTTGCTTTCAGCACTTAAGCTTTATTGTGAAGGTTTTAAGATGAGTTATATATTTTATTTCAGTCGGTGTTCCAGAGTTTACAGCCTTTAATGGAGAGAGCAGATTGTCCAAAGGTTGTTCACATTCACATGTAAAAATCTGCAAACAGAGAATGTAGACTTCCTGATGGTCAAACCAGTTAATAGTTGACACTAATGGATTTATGGTTGCTAGTTTCTAGAGGATCTGCCATGTTGGGTATAGAAGTTGACGCTACACTTGTTGAGTGAAACGCAGCAACACCAGAGACTTCTTTGACATTTCATCAGTTGTCTTGATGCCGAGTCGTAGTAAACATTAAGTAAACGTAAAATAGGTTCGACCTGGCGGCTGTGGCTCAGGTGGTACAGCGGGTTGTCCACTGATGGTAAGGTTGGCGGTTCGATCCCCGGTCCCCCCACATGATGAAGTGTCCTTGGGCAAAACACTGAACCCCAAGTTGCTCCCAACGGCAGATTAGCGCCTTGCATGGAGGCTCTGTAGCCCTTGGTGTGAATGAGAAACACATTGTAAAGCACCTTGAGTACCACTAAGGCAGAAAGGAGCTCTATAGGTGCAGAACATTTACCATTTACCTTTACCTGGCCGTCTTTATTGGGTTGCACCAGTTTAAAGTTGATCTGTTCCTCAATCCTGGAAGGCTTTTGTTGTAGCACCGATCTCCTCATGAAAAACTGGAAACTGATCAAAGTATATCGACCAAACAATCCACCTGGACAACGGCCTAAACCTGAGTCACTTTGGTAAAACACGTCCCTCATTGGTTCTTGATGTGTTGCTTTAGCATGAATAGCTTCAGCCTCTGATATGTTCTATGGAGGATTCATTGTCCAATAAACTGTCCATTATTTCCTCTATTAGTTGTTTGGTTTATAAAAGGAGCCGGTGTTTCCCAAATGTTCAGTTTGTCCACCAGCTAAAGATATTCTGACGTAACGTGTTGGTCTGTTCCTCTCCTCGCCAAAGATAGTGGATTCATCCTGGAAGGTTGTTGATGTAGTGTCAGAACCCAAACCGACTGCTTAACCTGGACTCCAGGAGAACCTCTGTCTTTAGCATGAATAGCTTTCAGGCTAAAGATCCCCTCTGATATGTTTTGGGTTAGGGTCGGTCTATAAAAGGTGTTTCCCAAAGCCAGGATAATAAATGTCTTGTTCCACGACAACCCACAGATATTCAGTTTGCTGTCACAGCGTGAAGATGTCTGTTCTTTTCATGGCCAAACATAATGGATTAGTCCTGGAAGGCTATTGTTCTAGCGCCCTTCTCCTTCTGTAAATAACACAGATTGATGAAAGCTGACTAACCAACCAGTCGACTGCTTAACCTGGACTCCAGCCCTAAGTTTAGGTACGTTTGGAGAACCACTGTCTTTAGCATGAATAGCTTTCAGGCTAAAGATCCTCTCTGATATGTTTTGGGTTAGGGTCGGTCTATAGAAGGTGTTTCCCAAAGCCAGGATGATAAATGTCTTGTTCCACGACAACCGTTGGGTTCTATCTTTCCTCTTGTGAAAGCGCTTCGAAATGTCTGTAGATATGATTAAGCACTTTACAAATTAAAGTTGATTGATTGATTGAACCCAAAGATATTCAGTTTGCTGTCACAGGGTTAGGGTTAGTGTTAGGGTTAGTGTTCACAGGTAGCTCGTTCCTCTTACGCCACATTAACGGATTCATCCTGGAAGGTTGTTGATGTAGCGTCTATTTCAAGTAACACAGGAGATGAAAGCATATCGACCAACCAGTCGACTGACTCCAGCCTTAAATCTACGTTTGGAGAACCACCAGCTTCAACACGATTAGCTTCAGGCTGTAGATCTGCTTTGTTAATGAAACTGTCCCTTCTCTTATTGGTTGATTAGTTGTTTGCTCTATAAACGTGGCAGCCAGTGTTTCCCAAGGCCCAGTGATGAATGTCTTGTTTCACCACAACCCACAGATATTCAGTTTGCTGCCACAGCAGGAAGATGTCTGTTCTATCATAATGGATTAGTCCTGGAGGGCTGTTGTTCTGTCGCCCTTCTCCTTCTGTAAATAACACAGATTGATGAGCAGCCACCTGGAGACCTTTAAACCTGCTGGATTAATGGTTAAACTGGGATGTAAACCAATAAAACGATCCATGTGTGCTTCATCACATCATAAACGCAGACTTTGACTTCGCTGAAGCGGCAGTTCAGAAGCAGAGCGTGGGCGTTTGGGCGTTTGTGCTTTATTGTAGCATGAAGACAGAAATATTACACTGGGCTGTTGGTATCCTGCTGCCTTCCTCCATTCCTTTCTCCTGTTCCCCCATGCGTCCCTCCTCTTTCCCCGCTTGCAGCTGCATCGCTATAAACAGTCGAGCCACTGTGGCCTACTTCTGAGCAGAGGCATGGAGGGAAAGAGTGATGCAGGGAGGGAAGCCTAATGAAGGGGAAGGAGGCTTAAAGAGGAGATAGTGAGACAAAGGCAAGGCCAGGTTTGGACCGTGGGTCAGATGATGTGGAGACAGTCGTCCTCGTGAGCTCAGAGAGACACGTGCATGAAGTCGGCCGACGTGACGAGCTGTCAGCCTGTGGTGTCAGCAGGCAGTTCAGGTGGAAGGATATGCAACACAACACATGGATGCATCCTCTGAATGAAACGTCGTTACAAGATACTGTGTGAATGGTAACGGGAAATGTTCTGCACTCATACCTCCTTTCTCTACCTTAGTGGTACCCAAAGCGCCCTACAGTGTGTTTCACATTCACACATTCACACACCAATGGCCACAGAGCTTCCATGCCAGGCTCTAATGGTAAATAGGAAATGTTCTGCACTTATACAGCTCCTTTCTCTACCTTAGTGGTACCCAAAGCTCTTTACAATCAATCAATCAATCAATCAACTTTAATTTGTAAAGCGCTTAATCACATCTACAGACATTTCGAAGCGCTTTCACAAGAAAAGATAGAACCCAACAGAACCCTTCCCAGAGCAAGCAGAAGCAACAGTGGCGGGGAAAAACTCCCTCTTGGGAAGAAACTCCGAGCGGACCCAAGACTCTGAGAAAAGCAGCCGTCCGCCATGACCGGTTGGGTCAATGTGTTTCTCATTCACACCAATGGCTACAGAGCTTCCATGCAAGGCTCTAATGGTAAATGGTAAATGTTCTGCACTTATAAACCTCCTTTCTACCTTAGTGGTACCCAAAGCTCTTTACAATGTGTTCCTCATTCACACCAATGGCCACAGAGCTTCCATCCAAGGCTCTAATCTGCCATTGGGAGCAACTTGGGGTTCAGGGTCTTGCCCAAGGACACTTCGGCATGTGGGGGGGACCGGGGATCGAACCGCCAACCTTACCATGAGTGGACAACCCGCTCTACCACCTGAGACACAGCTGTGAGACCATCCTTATAGTCGGCCTCGTACTCTGCCGAATGTCTTCTGTGAAATCCAAGCTGATGTCCAGGAAGTGTTGCAGGATTATCAGGATGCAAAATGACTCTTGATGATTGATCAGCAATCGATTAGTTGACATTTATAGTTTAACAAGTTTTCTTTAGTTCTTAATTTTATTAGTTTATTAACTGCAGCCGAGTTACCTAGAAGTTAATGTGCATCTGTTGTCCTTTGGAAGGTACAGATAGGTAGAAGTCCATTAGATAATAAATACAATCAGTACAATAAATCTGAGGTCATCCTGGGTGGAGACTTCAGCCAAACCTTGAGGCTGGTTTTAAAACTCCAAACCTCCTGAATGTCTGTTTTTGTGGGGATATAATTCCACTTTTGCTTTAACTAAGAAAGCACATCGACCAATGACTGTCTTTCTGGACTGAGGTACCTGATCTCCTCTGGTAGATGCTCTAGAGCAGGGGTGCCCAGTCCTGGTCCTCCAGGGCCCCTATCCTGCATGTTGTAGATGTTTCCCTCTTCCACCTGATTCTAATGATCATCTCATCATCAGCTCTGCAGAAGCCTGATAACGATCCTGATCATTTGAATCAGGTGTTGGAAGAGGGAGACATCTAGAACATGCAGGATAGGGGTCCTCCAGGACCAGGGTTGCCCATCCCTGCTCTAGTGCTATCTGCAAGACTATGAATAATTTAAGACTAATTAAAAATGGATTAACCGATAATGCAGAAGACGAAGGACATGCAAGTCAGAAAATGTGTTGCTGATCAGCTGTAGTACCTGGTTGGTCCATCAGGTGGCGCTTGTTGCTGTTGAATCTCTGTAGCATCAAACAGAAGAGGGCAGCTCATGTTGGCAGCTGAGAGCATTGTGGGGGTTTAGCTAGCAAAGGGCACCATGACCAAGACTTCTGGGTGGTTAATGACCTCCAACATGCTGTTTCCACTTAGCCAGCGCTCTACATAAGAAGAAATGTGTTGTCAGCTGTAGTAGCCGGTTGTTCCACCAGGTGGAGCCTCTTACTATTGTTCGGTCATACTCTACCGGCGGTTCCATGTTGGAAGCAGAGAGCATTGTGGGGGTTTAGCTAGTGAAGGACCACCATGAACTAGTCTCTTGTGACGCTGAATGCCCACCGAACAGAGCAAATAACCCTAACTGATTTAATGTGGTCCCAAATTATCTCTGAAGCTATTCCAGAAATCAAAGTTTATGACAAAGAAGTTTGAAGCAAATCAGAGACGGTTTTTAAACATTTGCTCGTTCCAGCGACTTGCTTTGTCTTGTATTAAATGATAAACCGCATTTCTTTGTGTTGTGTTGGACGAAACGAGACATTTCAAGAGACCGCCTTGACATGGAGGAACTTTAAAGTCATTTTCACGTTTTTGACAGTTGGCAGTTTAATTAATAAAGACATCATTTGGTGGTTTTAGCAGCTCTCCCTTGAGGTGAGACTTAAATCTATACAATGCTTTAAAGTTTCTGCCATGTATGAGACGACTAAAGTGACAAACCGACTAAACACGTGATGATTACGTAGTTTTATCATGTCGCTGCCCAAACAGTCACTAAAGCGCTCTGTAAGGACCAGCTGTCTTTTATCTCCTTTATGGTTGTTTATCTCCTTTACTGTTAAACTCTCCACATGTTCTGTTGTCAGTTTACTGAATACGATTCGGGTTTGGACTGTTCCATGTTGACCTCCTTTCATACCTTTGGTTTGTACTTAACCTTCATTCAGACTCTTATCTCGGTTTACTTTACCTGTAACAGTCTGATAGGGTTAGGGTTAGTAACAGTCTGATAATAGTCTGATAGGGTTAGGGGTTAGGGTTAGTAACAGTCTGATAACAGTCTGATAGGGTTAGGGGTTAGGGTTAGTAACAGTCTGATAGGGTTAGGGGTTAGGGTTAGTAACAGTCTGATAACAGTCTGATAGGGTTAGGGTTAGGGTTAGTAACAGTCTGATAACAGTCTGATAGGGTTAGGGGTTAGGGTTAGTAACAGTCTGATAGGGTTAGGGGTTAGGGTTAGTAACAGTCTGATAACAGTCTGATAGGGTTAGGGTTAGTAACAGTCTGATAACAGTCTGATAAAGCGACACAGCTTCTTCATATGTGGAACAGGGCAGGAGCTGTTCACCTGCATCAACCAAAACAACCGTCTTCTGTTCTTCTGTTTGCACGACTGCAAAGTAAAAGCTGTTGGTTGTGAGCTGAGCTGCTGCCGACAGCAGAGACCACATGTGAGGAAATGTGAGGAAGAGGAGGATGAAGTGTAGAACAGAGCAGGAAGGAGGAGGAAGAGATGCTTAATTCATCTGTTTTCCTTCCATTCAGTCCTTAGAGCCAAGTTTTCTTTCACTCTGGTGCTTCTCTGTGCTTAACTCTTTGTTATCCACACAGTCGGTAAATGAAAAGACCCTGAAGTGTCCCCGTTCTTTACTCATGTTCTAAACTCTCTGACTTCTACATGCGTCTACGTTACGACTGTAGCGTCCAGGTTGGTTTAAGTGCTGCCTTCAGACCAGTTTCTTACATTCGATGCTAAATATTTTGTTGTCCAGGGAACAAATTCCTCACATTGCTTCACAGGCTTCCCACTGGGTGACAGTTTGAAGGCCCACAATAGAAGATATGTAACACAAAAGTCAAGAAGTCTGTCAAAATATTAAATTAAGAAAGTCTGTAGTCTCTCTGTGAGTTGGCAGATCGGTTGGCCGATACGCTACGATGCTACTTGAACACCCTTCCAGGATTAATCCATTATTTCTGATGGCTGGAGGAATAGACTACCTGTGGACACCCCCGTGTTTTCACAACTTTGAACTGGTCCGACCGAATACAGACGGCTAGGTCTAAATCATTTACTCAAGGTTTAGGTTAGGGTGAAACTTTCTCGATGATTCCCTCCACCTGGTCTTTCGTCCTGGCAGTTGAATCTGGGGAATCAAAGGCATTGCACTGGCCGTCGCTCGTTATCATATCTCTCAGACTCATGTTTCCACATTTCTTTGTTGTCGTTCTTTTGTTTTCCTTTTTCCAGGGTTGTCCAGGTTGTCGGTTAGATTTGGCTCTAGAGATGCTGGGGAGGGTTTTTATGTTTTGTTGATTTTCATATTTTATTTTATTGAAAATTAATGATTGTGATAGATATACCTATGAGTAACTGGGTAGATTCATATTTCCGTTTTTTGTTGGTTGGGAGTAGACCTTGCGTGTCGGCTTCTGATTTTAGATTTAGGGTAGATTGGGAAAGGTTTATGTTTCAATGATTTATGGTTAGGTGGATATGTGTACATCTCAAAATATTGAAATTCATATTAATCCCTAGGCTAGGGTTAGGCGTCAGGGTCGGAGGTTAGGGTTAGGATTGTAGATGATGGGAAAGGTTTTTATATTTTTTGGTAATTTAGGGTTAGGGTTAGACTCCTAACCCAGCCAGAGATCTCTTCAGGAGTGTTGTCCTGCTGTTCCCTGAAGGCCTCGGTGAAGTTGATGGACATTTTCAGAGACAGGATCACATTGAAGCTGTATGAAACTATTTCTTAGGTGGAGTTATGGACATTAAACCACCGTGACATGTCAACACCCTCGTCTTTCTCTTGTCGTCTGTGGCCGACCTGGTCCCCACATTACCTAACCCTAACCCTAAAAACATAGTTCCCGCCAGACCACGTTAGTTTGTGATGTTTCTAATCAACGTAGCTTTCCCATTTATGTTATTTAGCCCACTAGTTACATATTTAATGGCAGAAAATGGAGGAGAAGCTTCAAACAGGGTCGTATTTTAACCTAAACTAAGTAGTTTTGGTGCCTAACCTTAACCGAGCTTCACTGTCTAACAAAGTGTGATATTTTCCTAAACCTAACCACATATTTCTTGTACTTAAACCAAACCAGAAGGAAAACAACAACAGAAAAACAAAACATACATCTGAGGGAATCACATGACCCTGGTCTCAAACTGGATTACATTCCCTTCATAATATAACTGATATCGCTGGTAGTTGTACAGGAAGGTAGTTTGTAGAGACTAGGTTGGTGTGCCGTCGAGCTGTTAGATTAGTAAACCATTTAAAGGTTTTATAGCCAGTGATCTTGTTTTCTAATTATTGTCAATTAAAGACCAGCTGAGCCCTTTTCTTACCACCACAATAGAACATTAACTTTCTCTCCAAGTCAGAAAACAAGACTGGTTTGTATTTTTGTTCCGTGTATTTCTGTTTCTGGAGATAACACGACTCCGTTCTTATCATCCCCTCCAACCAATCGATGTCAGTCCTCCAGCCTTCTCTCTGGTTCGCTGCGTCTCAGTCTACATAAGTGTGATTCTGACAGCCAGCGACGGCCATGAGCTCGGTCACTGAGCAGAAACCCGAACCCTACATGGAGGAGTGAGTCACAGTCGACCTGAGGGAAGCAGGGACTTCATGAAGACAAATGGGAGCAGCTTTGTTAAGGTCCAATCAATACGAGTGACTGGACAGCAGCCAGAGCCTCGTTGGGCCGGACACCGTTAAAGCTAAACGGGTTTCAGAGCCAGAGACTGGCTGGTCTTTATAGAGACTTACAGCACATAATGAAGCCGTAGTACAGCTGATATTTACTCAGGAATAAAATAAACCAGGTTAGCGTCAAAGATAACATCTGACAGCAAGGAGGCCAAAACAAAAACCTGAAAGACCCGAGGAAACCTGGGAGGTTAACATCTGGAAGAACAGTGGAAATAGCTGCAAACATCTATAGGGTTAAGGTTAGGGTTAAGGTTAGGGTTAAGGTTAGGGGTTAGGGAAGCAGATTTAAATACAGTAAATCTGTATTTTTACAATCACACACTGTAAAAGACAGAATTACTATTGGATTCAATTCAATTCAATTCAATTTTATTTATATAGCGCATATTTACAACACATGTCATCGCATAGCGCTTATCATCATAAGGAAGAATAATACAGGAAACAGAAAACAGAAAACCCAACAATCCAAAACACTTTTGGATTCCCTATAAGCAAGCAGTCCGCAACGGTGGGAAGGAACCAAAAACCCCCTAGGATGGGGAGGGGTAAAAAAAACCTCCGACAGAACCAGGCTCAGGGAGGGCGGCCATCTGCCTCGACCGGTTGGGCTGGGAATGAATGATGAGGGGGGAGGGGATATATTCATATTGGATGTGGACATTATGTAGAGTTTGCCTGTTTTTTCTGAGTCCACATGTAAATTAATACTTTTATTCTGAGATTTTAAGAGATAATATCTGTAGATAGCAAATATCCTTAAAATATTGATTTAAAAACATTAAAAACACTAAAAACTCTAATTTTATGGTAAAACATATAATAACGGATTACTATTTGTGAAAATACAGATTTTTGTTGTGGATATTATTATCATCATTATTAATATTATTATTATTATTATTATGCACAAGTTTGTCCTGTTTTTTATAGTAAACAAGTTTTTTTTTCTATAATTTTACTAGATATTATCTTCAATTTAATAAAACAGGGAAAAATAATATTTAAAAAAGCTGTGTACCGTATTTCAGTCCTTATTATATCATTTTTCTTTCAGATAATAGTAAATATCTGTAAAATAATGACATTTATGTCAAATTAAATACAGAAAACATGAAA
>OMNN01027079.1:0-17102 GCA_900302755.1 Chromis chromis
CCCCATTTCCATCTGTTTCCATTCTAACTGTATACATCTTATTGTGGCTCTATTGGCATGACTGACATGTGCTTTATTGCCAAGGCACATTGATCTCCTCACTACATCCCCCCTCTCTCAATGCTGGTAATGAGATATCTGTCTGTGGAGTTTGTTTATTGCCCGATTCCCCTCTCCCAATTATGGAATTCCTGAGTGATTATGCTGTAGCAATTATTTCATATTGGTCCGGGTTTGAATGTCAGCTTAACACTGAAATTGTGGTTGTAAATTCTGTCCGTCTGCATGTTATGTTTGCATGATACAGATATCCACCTACAGAGATGATGAGGTGGATGTTACGTTTCTGGGCTTTAGGAGTTGCTTTATATCTGAAACCCAGCGGGTCCTCTGGGACTTTCTCTTGGTTCTGAGCTCTCTCTGTGTGTGTGGAGGGGGTTTTCTTTTTAAATGTCACTTAAGAATACAACATATCAGGTCATATGCAAATACATTTTTGGAAAATTTTGAGAAATAATCAGTTGCACAGTTTACATTCCTTCACTTTACTTCCCTCGCTCGGGGACGTTAAACGTTGATAAATACGTTTAAAGCCACTCCAAGAATATATTAACATATCCTTTCACTCTCTCCCCTTTTGTGGTTTTGTTCCGACTAATCTCTCTCTCCTCATCATTTTCTCTGTTACTCTCCTTCCTCTTAGAACAATTCAAAGTCGTCTATCCACATTGTTAAGACAGGCTTACAAGTGAAAAAAAAAATCAGCTACAAATCAAGTAATGAAATTAAATCCAACAATTACACATCTTTCCTCTCTCCTCTCTCTCATTCACTCTCCCTCTCTTTGTTAATTTGGAGAGCTTAATTGGCGTGATAATACTTTTGAGGCAAACAAACAACAACAAAATAGAAATGGAATGTAATTACTTTCAGCAGTTGACTTCCTCCCAGTTCCCTGCGTGTGTTTGTCTATTCAAGCTGAGATTGTGCAGCGTTTGAGGTATTCAGTTATTGAATGAAGTTTGCATGAAGCTAGTACTTTATTACCATCATGGGCGTACAGTGTTTTGTATTCGGAAATGTCAAACACTGACCTCTTGAGCAAGATGTTTTCATTAAGAGAAGCATTTTCTTTCAAGTGCAAAGTAGCCCTGGCTTCTCTATATGTGTTTTGTATTTATATGTGGTTAGATTTACATTAAATGGTGCAAGAGGTGTTTTAAAAAATGTAAATTGCTCAGTAAGAAGTCAACAGTCTCCTCCTTTGTTTGTCTTTTCTTTCTCTAGACCAACATCCCTTTCCTGCAGAATGTTTTTGCCAACCACCAGTTCCTGCACTCCACCGTGGACACCCAGTTCATCGACGAAAACCAGGAACTCTTCAACCTCAAACCCACTCAGAATCGAGCCCAGAAGCTGCTGCACTACCTGGGTCAGTAAATACACAAACACCCTAACAGAAGTGGAAAATCAATTTAGTCACTTCAATAATTTCATATTTTCTTTGTTAATTGACCACATCAGTGTTCAAACAATATGACATTACTGCTGTGTTTCTGACTGGATGTTACATTTGAGCACAAAACCAGCCCTTTATAAGCAGAGATTAAAAGGTTAATAGTTTGGCAACCAACTATCTGATTGTTTCTGTGGTTTCTAGTCAAAGAATGTGTGTGGAAAATCAAGATTTCTTCAGATACTTTTGAATGAAAGAAGTTAGGACCAACCTACCAATGGATATGAATGGTATAATTCTATGTACAATATAACCATGGTAGACTCTTCCCAGCCTTCCAGCAAGGCTTAGATACAAACAGCCTAAGCTTCTTCTCCTAAACTCTTAAAAGTCATCTCTGTTTATCAGTCTCACTTATTTAAAATTCTTTACCATGAAAATAATCCCTTCATGCCTTAAAATGGCTTTAATGTAGCTTCAAGCCTCCTTTAGTATGCACACATCCATATATTTCCCCTGCCTCTTTTTCCAGTCCCCTATCTGCCATTCATTGCAGCTGGAGCACACCAGCTCCCCTGCAACTTTGTTAAAACTCTGTAAAACTCCTCTCCTACAGAACTGAAAACTAATTCTGAATTCAGGATTGGTTCTTATGGTTTGATGCATATGAAATCCCAGAAGACCGAATCTGTGTTTTTGAGACTGTCATCCGTGAGCTACAGCTGCAAGGTGGAAATGCTCAGCCCTAATCTAACATAACAGAACAAAAAGTCCCAGTCCTCCTTGCAAAGACATGAAAATGTTTACATTCTGACAAAATGGGAGGATTTGGTACACAAACATGTATGTATGCAGTGCAGCACTCTCAAACACACACAGAGGGGTGGATTTTCAGAGACTTAGCTGCCTGGGGCATGTTGCACAGTAGAGACGTCTGGTTCCTTATAGCTGTATAGAAAATACATGGAGGGGGAACGGAAGGCAAAGTGAGAAACAGCACTACTCTATGCCATAATCTTCAATTTGATGTGCAATAATGGTTTATTATGTGTAATGTTGCTTTACTACCTCAAAATCATTACAAGAATAATTTTCTACCTTATTTTTTGTCTTTAGTAATGTATTACAGTTATATCGTATTGCTTTTCTATTAGACACTGCATCAATTTGCATGTTAGGTATATTTTCTGACTAATATGTGGCACAAAAGTATGTTATCTTGTCAACGTGTTTCTGTTTAAACTACCTCTGTTGTGATTGATTAAACCACTAAAAGCTCATCTCTGTGTACCAAAGTTACATATTTAGAAGTTTTGTTTTTCCCATGAAAACAATCCCCTCCTGCCATAAAGTGTGCAGAGCTATCAAGTCCCTGCCTCTTTCTCCACTCAGCCCTCCCCGCTCACTGCCAACACTCCCAACTCTGCTCAATCATTGTAAAACTACTCGGTGCTACACAATGGCAAAGAAAGCCCACCCTACAAACTGACAGGATTGGTTCCTTGTGTTTGTTACATGGCTGTCTGAACCTGTGTTTTATAGAAAGAAGGGAAAAGAAAAAGAACTTTGATGTACTAAATACTTCTAACTCGCAAATGTAGGAGGACTAAAAGCGAGACTATACTCCATACTGGCTTCTGGATGTTCTTTTATAACCCTCATTGATTTTTTTTTGTCTTGTCTGTTTTGTCTTTACGGTATGTTAGCTATGTTGTCACACTGCATTTGACTTGTATTTTCTATTTTTATTCTCCTATCCAGGTCATGTGATGGTGAATGGACCAACCACACCCATCCCAGTCAAGGCTAAACCTTCCTCTACAGACCCTGTCATTCCTCCAGTCACCATGGGTACATCAGCCAAAAGTAGTTCACCCTCTGTCACTTTTTATTCAGCTTACTCAGTTACAGCTCCTCACTTTTTTGGTTCAACAATCAATGAGGCAAGTGTAAAACCAAAGTGTAAAAGCAGTTTGTTCGATGGAGCTTGAGCAATGAAATCATTAAAACAGTGTTTAACCTGTGTAGTTCTATTTGTAGGGCAAGATTTGACAATGGAGTATGAAGTTAAAACTGTGAAAAGGGGGAAAAAATTGAACTATTACTACAGTAATGCCACAATGCATCATCGCTTTTGAATTTATTACATTTGGACTAATTTAGCAAGGTACTGCCATGGCAAGGGTTAGGGGGTTTCATCTCCCCGGGGGCAGCGTTTCTAAAAATGTAAACACTTGTGGATCCACAGGGCACTTTGGATAAAAGCACCCACCGAATGACAAATGGGCTGTCGAACAGTCTGATAGCTGTAGGCAGAAAGGCCTTCCTAAATGGCTCAGTTTAGCACTCGGGGAGGAAAAGGGTTTTAGCCCAGAGTGCTCTGCTGAGCTGTGAGTACAGCAGCGAGAGGGGTGCAGCTCATTGTTTGTGAAGGCAGAAGTTCTCCACTCCTCACCCTGATCTGCACCAGCGCTGCTGTAGTCTCGCAGGAAAGGCCAGCGGCCAAGCTGGGCGCTTTGATGAGCTCGTTGAGCTACTTTGGGTCTCTAGAGTGGAGCTCTGTGGGGGGTTTTTTTCTTCCCCTTTCTAAGTACAGTGCAGTAGTGAATTTTGTAAGGTAAAACTAAAGGAGGACTGTTGATAAAAAAAAAAGAAAAAATTCAATCATTTTCATATCTTCTGGGAATGCCATGGTATTATTGGAAAGGGTCCATGAACATATAAATAATGTAGTAGGGGTAAACATTTCTTTAAAATGTGAAATTATGTATTATGTAGGTTTACATTATGGAAAAGTTGACATTTTCCCTCTGAGTGCAGAAACTTTAAATTTTATCAGATCTGGACTAAATGGACTGAGTATGTAAAACCCATTAGGTCTAATATCACTTGAACCTACCTGGAATTAGATACAACCGGCTCACTTCATTTATTTTTCTTTTGTAATTCTTTTTTTTTTTGTTTGCATGACGTGAAGATAACCACAAAGAGTAAGATCCCCGGTTCTACTGTTCTTATGCAAAAACAAAAGAGTGATTTAAAAAAAAATGAAAATTTTGGAATACCACTAGTAACAAGGACAGTCTTAAATAATATATTTTTAAGTGATATTTTTCCATTATGACAAGTACTAGTAAAAGGCCTGTTTCAGCTGATGTCACAACTTGACTCGGGTCATTTTGCAGTGATGCATTTTGGCCTTTCCTGCTGCTCTTTCATCCTTATTTTTGTTTGGGGTGCAAACCGGCATAAATGTATGCAGCTGCTCCTTTTGACAGCAACAAAATAGTCAACTGTTCCAATCTGACATGTTTATCAGCACCCTGTTCTGCCTCAGCACATACCCCGGCATGCCTGGTAAACACGAATTTATAGCAAAATAATGTGAATAATATGAATCATAATCAGGCATAACTAATCAAATCTGACATCTAAAAAGCGTGCACGGTGGAACGGAATGAAGCAGAATAGGGCAGAATAATGTGCGGTGTTTGTGTGTTTTCTCCGTGCTTACCCACCACTTGTCTTACTTATGCAAATCTCATGTTGAAAGCTATCATTGCCTGTCGCAGGGGAGCAAACACACACATGCATGTATGCACTAAATCACCCAAACTGGCACAGACATATACTGTAGTGAGCAGGCACTCTTTAGACAGACACCCTTTGTGTACATGCCCCCACTTACCTACTGTAAGCAGCTGATGAGGTAGTTGTATGCAGCACAGGCACGCACAGAAGCATACCTAAGGCCTAGTAATGAGATTTGTAATGTGCTTATATCCTTTCTTTCATTCGACGGAGGGATTGAGAGAAGAGGGGGATTAGGCCTGTATTATCACACTCTGTGGAGGGAGGGACAGGGGCATGGAAGGAGAAAAGGGTTATGAAGAGAGAACAGAGAGGGCTCGGCCAGCATATAATCCCAATATATTGAGAAAACGGTCAGGTGGATATAGTGGCAGGTGGAGATATGAATAGATAAATTGATTGAGATTGATGTGTGGGGATAGAGAGTTAGACGGACGATGTAGCACGCAAAGATCAGAGTGGTATCGTCCTATCTCAACTAAAGATAAGGCAAAAGGGGAAAAACTACAAGAAAAGTGACTTTTGAGGCATTCCCAAAACACAAGAGAGAAGGGAAGACAACTCTTCCTGAAAGACGGGGCGAGGGTGTCCTGACAAAATCTGTTAAGCACTCAAAGGCCATTATTTTCTAATTAGGATTTGTAGTCTGAAACGTTCCCTCTGAAGGCTGATTGCTGGTGGTTCATCGATGGTGTAGAAGTACACCTTGTTCCAATTATTGTCTGGATTTATTTAATGGAGGACATCTAGAGGTTAATCACCAGATGCCTCTGAGCTAGCTCTGGGAAGAATGACTAATAAAAATGACAGACTACTTTCCAACCTCCCCATTGTGCACAGTATTTCCATTCTTAGGATTAAAGTAGAATAGTAGTTTGCAGCACAATAGTATTTTATAGTATGCACAAAGTAACAGCACACAGACTTAATGCCCCGACATTCCCTTTTTGTCGTGTCTGCCTGTTTCTAGTTTTGGATCCTTTCATTTCATCTTCAAAGACAACAAATTGTTTTTGCCGCATTGTGTTTTCTACTATTGTTTAGGTCCAAACATCTCTTTTAGGTAGCCTTAAAAGGACCCATACAGAGTCTCAAATTTGGCTTTCTGAAACCTGAAGATACTTGGGATGTTTTCAGGTTTGTTTACAGCAAAGTTTTCTTCTTTGTTCTGCCTCTTTCTCACCTCTATTCGCATACAGCTATGTAGAGGGAAACTAATGCTGCTCTTCTTGAACAATGCTGCTATTTGAAAGTTTTTTCTCCAGCCTGTATTTTAGTTAAGGTTAATTACCTGCTGTTAGCATGTGCAGGCTTAACTGGTTGTTCCAGCACACCTGATCTGCAAATTAAAATGTTTCTCAGCACAAAGATACGGCACATTACAGCTCAGAATAGAGGCAAGACAAGCGGTTCTCACTCAGAAATTAAAAAAGAAACACCTGTAAGTGCTATAGTTTGTGCTATCTAGTCATATCATATTAGCTGGTATTGTGTAGCTGCAGGAGAAGAGCTGCAGTGTGAATAGAGGAGCAGGCGAGTGAAGAATGCCAAGGTAAAGAGGTATAAAATGCCATCAGCCTGCAAGACAAAGGAGTGAAGCGAGGGCAAAGAGGCCAGGCAGTGGGAGGGAGGCGTTTGTGTATATGTGGGTTAGTTTTTGAGCACAACGACCACTTGGGACTTGTATCTCTTTATTGCTTTGTGTTTTTACTTGATATAACATACACAAATCCACTCATACTCTGTTTTCAAGGAAACTGTCACATGAATTGGCTATTGTATGTATAGAAACTGTAATCCCAGTGCACACGCCCTCGTTTCCTTTCTGTTGTGTTGTGTCAAAGGCGGCACCTAATGGCAAAACATAGAGGGAAAGTTTATGAGACTGCAAAGATGTGACAAATGGAGGGCGAGCTTTGAGAATGAATTATTATCTCCAGTGTGTTTCCCTAGTTCTCTTTATTATTCACATATCTTGAAAAGTTCAAATGTCTGTATCCATTTGCTTCAGCAGCAGGACTTCACAGAGCTCATCTTGTTTGCCTGAGTTCTGCTGTTGACATGCATGAACAAATGCATCTATACCTGAGCGTGTTGGTTCATTTTGCCCATGCCGGCCTTAGAGACAATTACAGCACAGATCATTTGTTTTCACGAATGAGGTGCAACAATAAAAGGTCAAGAGCGAATATTCAACTACACAGACAGAGAGGGACGGGGGGGTTGGAGGACATCTAAGCAGGCAGATAGTACCTCATTAACTAGTCTAATTGATTGATGATTGTACACACCACAGCAAAAATAGATCCCAATTCTGCTTCCAATATTTTAATGCCTCAGGTGGTGCTTGTGTTTAATTGCGAGGCAGAGAGGAACAAGAGAAAGACTGGGATAGAAGGTTGCTTATAGCCGTGCCCATAGAGAAGGTCTTTGCAATGTTTAACGCGTTTGCTTCGAGGAACACTCTGCTGTAATAAACTGGAAATGCCAGTATTTGTCTTGGGGATTCCACAGCAGTTTCTATTCGTCCTCATGGATGCTTTTAGCGGTTATATTGTGTTTCAATATTGTATGTTGACATTATAGTCTTGTAAGATAACCAGAAACACTCATCCCATGCCAGCATGTCTGACAATCTTCATCCGGGGTTCCTCGGGGAGTGCAGCCTGCAGGTTTTCAGAAGCGCTCTCGATGGATGTGATGTGGATTATCTGTTTCTACTTCTTCTATTTGCTTGCATTGTTCTAGGCTTTTTAAAACTATGCTGGCTGCCTGATGTGAATGGTATTGTGATCCACCGCTGTGGTCCAGATTGAAACATCTCGTCAATTATTGGATGGATTGGTGTGAAGTTTTGTACAGGCAATTGTGGTACCCAGAGAATAAACCATTCTGACATTTGTCATTACAGGACCATGAGGTGTAGTTTTGAGACATCCCTGCCCTACACAAAGTGAACTATAACATTTTTAATGTATTTAGCAATATTTTTATATAGCAACCAAGCAGCAACCTCCACTGCTGCAAATGCAAAAGTGTCCGAATCTGCAGTTCCTCAAATGACAACTTGAGGCTGACTACAAAAACAAATCAATCCCCATAGACGTCCATGTTAAAATACCCAACTTCACAGTGGAAATAGATATGTTTTACAGTCTGGTACAAAAACAGATTTGGTCTCTTTAACTAGTTTCACCAAAGATGCCAACTGTACAGAGGATAAACCTTTATATAACTCCCTTGTTTAGATTGCATTAAGGCTAAAAGTTATGCATAATAAGAACAAATAGAGATAGGATAACCAAACTTGGCACAGATGTTCATTTTGACCTACCCTGGTCACCCATTAATTTTGGGGTCAAAGGTCAAGGTCGCAGGGCAACTTAGTGCAAAATGTCCGCACCATAACTCGAGAACAAATAGAGATAGGATAACCAAACTTGGCACAGATGTTCATCTTGACCCACCCTGGTCATCCATTAATTTTGGGGTCAAAAGGTCAAAGTCAAGGTCACAGGGCTACCTGCCATGTTTAGGAAGGCGTCCAGCGTGGGTCTGCATCTCGCTTGAGTGCATTCTAGTTAAGAATGTGGCCAGCTTAAACATACAATGTATGCTATACTGTATGCTTAGCACTAATTAGCACATTTAGCATACTAACAAGATTGTGCTTTTCTAAACATCAGTATTTAGTTTAAAGTACCACTGAATCTACACACTACGTGTATCTCTATAGGCATTATTATCCCTGTGGATTCTTATTCTTGTTTTGTATTCCTTGAAATCGTGACTTCATGTCTGTTGGTTATGCAGTCATGGTCATTAGTAAGTTCCAACACTAATATTTTTTAATATCATTTAATATATTAGTCATGTATTAAAAGGCTTGATATATATAATTTTAAGATATTCCATCTGGTGCTGCCTCCACACTTTTGACAATCGAATATACTGTATATCCCATACTCAAATTTGCAACATTACACCTCTCTGATTACTGGTGGTGTGAAAAGTTTGGGACCTAAAAACAGGGTCACCAGCCAGATGACTCGGTATTTAGAAATGCGTACAAACTGCAAATAGCAGCCGTCCTGGAACCGGTTCACCTTCAGCTGGCAGCCATACAGCACCAGGCTCAGTTACGTGGATCTCTTGTTTCACTAAATGGTAGCTACTGACTTTATATAGAATACCGAAGCCATATGAGTCACTGTCAGCAGGAGCAATCCGTTTTCACTAATCAGTGGGTGGTGTGTCTAATAAGCCGGCTGCTGAGCTTCTATGCCTGTCTTCTTTTATAGCTGATCCTCTGAGCTGAGGGTGATAGGAAAAGCATTGAGAGGAGATAGCATCCAAGTCATTAGCACAAGTTATGACAAGCGCCCGACTTGTTAACTTAAGAGAGAACGCTGTGTAAATACCATCAGTTTACCTGCCGTCTTGTTAAGTTGATGTGAATCATTTATCAGGCTACACACTTAAGCAGAGTACACAGTCGATACGCTGCTTAAGATTGTATGGATAAAGGTGTATTTACACACCTTTTGTGCTTCTTCTTTTCAGTAAAACAATGGAGCCTCTTTGTAGCTGTAATTGCAGTCCTGTGTTTATAAAAGCTCCCTTTACATATTTTTTTCTTTATGCTATTGATATATTAGTAAATTTTCTGTGAATAAACAGATATCTGTACAATCTGGTGGAACATAAAAGTAGTTTTCCAACATCTGATATTGATTTCTCACAAACTGCCGTATCACATATTACCACAAACCTTTTTCATTCCTCCTCTGTATCGTTTTCCACACTAACTTTGGTCTTTTCCCTATTTCGTCTCTCATTATTAGGCGACCCTCCGGTGGGTTTCCGCGATGTGTTGCTGCGTGATGGTCCTGAGGGATTCGCCAAGGCTGTTCGTGCCCACCAGGGTCTGTTGCTAATGGATACCACATTCAGGGATGCTCATCAGTCACTCCTGGCAACCAGAGTTCGGACCCATGACCTGAAGAAGATCTCGCCATTCGTCAGCCACAACTTTAGCAACCTTTTCAGCCTGGAGAACTGGGGAGGTGAGTTTGCCTGTTGTTTTTTTTCCTGAAATATCTATCTTTCCCCAAACTGTTTCTTTAAATGATGCAAAGCCCACAAGTAACATCAATTAGTGCTTTAAAAACTTAGGATAATGGAGCTGAAAATGATAATATTTGATCTCCTACAGGCAGCCGTGTAAAAACATCATGAATTTCCCTACTCTGATGGCTATCATGTTAATTAAATCCTTTTGTATGTGCTTATGCATTTTAATGTCTCCCCCCCGACTCATGCTGTAGATCTGTTCCATGTTTCTATGATGAACCTCTTTGTTTTTTGTGTTTGAGCTGTGAAAATCATATCTCATTCTGCCATCTCTTCTCCCACAAGTCAGTAAGTTCGCCTCAACAGACGATGATTGTACCTCTTCCCTGCTCTTCAGTGAATAGAGAAAATCACACGTTGTTGAAACTTCTTGTGGCAAGAGCAGTCCAATATTGTCCCCGTATAATATGCAATTACTCCAACACTGGGATAGAGGAAGAAAATGTGATGTTTGAACAGCTGGTAACAAGCCCAATTATCAACACTTCTTCATAATGATCCGAAGTAAAGTGCAATTGTTGTGAACTATGAACCCCTTTTGAACACTTGTACATTCAGGACACACAACTTTGAAAGAGAGATGCCCAGCAAACCTCTTGAGGTTGAAACATTTAATTTAATGCTCAATTATAGTGATTGTACTTATATTACTTGGAGTGCTTTGAGAAGATCACAAGAACAAACATAAAAACTAACCAACAAAAGCCTCGTTCCGCCTCAGCTTCTATTTCAGTGGCTCGGCTCATCGTTAGATGCTGCTTGAACAAAGTGAGAAAAAAAATAGACACATGAGAGAGCGTGAGTCTTCAGTGAAACCTCTTCGGTGCTATAAACCCTTTTTGAGATTAAATTCCTCTTGGTAGCAGATCATGGTGCACCAGTTAGGGGGAAAAGCAATATATTTCATTACTGTGGGAGAGCACTTTGAGCAGAACTCACATTAAGCAACTGTCTACTTATTTCATGTTTGAACAGATAAAAAGGCTATAGCAAAAGTAAATTATTGAGTAGATATTTCGATAAAAAGGGCTTAAACGCTTCCAGTCTTCCATCTCCCAGAATATTGTGATTTTATTATGAGACTGACCTAGGAAAGATGATATGAATTCATTTTAGCTGTGTTTGAGGAGCTACATTAAAAGCAAATCTTTGAAGAGACACTGTGAAAACTTGTGCTGAACTCAGTCTTTCACTCCTGAGGAAAGTGTTGAATAGGTGCCAGGGAAGCCCCTTGTCTGTGTTTGTCTCATTATACTGTGTGAACCAGCTCTGAAAGGGGAAAGTGCTTTGATTAAGGCACATAAATACCTTTTTAGGATTTCATTTTCAGACATTTGACAACTTTAAAAAGTGCTTCCAAGTTTCCAGCCAGGACCACATTAAAATCTTGTTTACCATCATTTGCAATCACACACAACACGACCTCACTGATAGCTTTACTTCTGAGGATCACACCACTGGAGAGCAGAATATACAGTAACAAAGTCCAATGTTGAGGCTTTCAAACCAGTGTTTTTCTGACTGTTTCTCTAGGCTTCATGTGCTCCAGAAACAGTCAATTAAGCCTGAGAGAAAGCATGTTTTCAGACCATTTGATGGTTTCACATCAGGGCTAATTACTTAGTGTCTTGTTTTTGAAAGCTTAAACCTTTGCCCCTTCAAGCTGTTTCAAAGCCAGAAGAAGTGTGGTAAGATTTCGAACAAATCTATTGATTGTATGATGATAAATCTACATGTAAATACAGTCTGAGCAAGAACATGTAATTTATTGTGAGACTGAATAATGTAATAATTAATTTTTTAAGACCTCAGCAGTATTTTCAGCAAAACTAATAATTATTCTTAAACGAGCCAACAGTGTGGCTAGCCATCTTAATTTGAACATTTGCTGCAGTAAAAGCTCTGAGTAAACACTGCAGATTAATCTGGTGTCTGAACTGAATCCAGTTATGATCAAACGTGAAGAGAATAGTGAGTACATCTTACTTTGTGCCTCCCTCCTGAACTCTTTCATAAAGTGCTAATGTTTGAATTGCAGTGGGAGTCGACTTTTAAAATCTTCTGTCAATGAAAGCTCTTGAAGTTTAAACAGTCTTTCGTCTTCATAAAGAAGTTAGAGAAAGTGAATATATGCTTGTCTCTCCCCCATTTATACAGCGATGGCAAGACTAGATCATTGAAATCAGATGTAAAACATGAGTTGGAGAAATTTAAACAAGTCCTGACATAATGATTCTGTAATGGGCTGACATTATGAGCTGAGGAGCATAAGATTCATTTGTCTTTCTCAGTTAAGAAAAGTAGTGGTGATCGTGTGAATTACAGAATAGAAACGTAATATGCTGGTGGATCCTCTTGAGGCATCAGTGTTTCCTGCATGATATGATTATGAGTTCCAGAAAACAGAGGGGGACTTTCTCATAATTATTTAAACACTTAAAGGCAGAATAAATTCTAAAAAGAGACATCCCCCTGACACCTTCCTGTCACTTTTATTTAGCAGTGTAATAATGTGCTTGCCTCAGTGTCTTCCTGTGCATATTAATAATTTGATGTTAATTGAGCTAGTTAACGGGGAACAACAAAGCATTTAGAAAACGGAATGATGAATCTGCCACCAAGCCTTTTGACACTTGTTTTGGCAATTATTTCAAACTGCTGTTTTTGCTTACAGTCTTAGCTGGACATGGAAATTGGATGTTTTATTTTTCTTTTACAACAGATTTAAATTATTTAATTTTAATGATGGGAAGTTTGCGAAACAAAGTCAAAAAGAAGCCAAGCATGAGCACATATTTACAAAGTGTTTGTTGTGTTTGACTTTTTCTTGTTTTTATAACTTTTGTGTTTGACTTATACCTATTTCTTGTGGCTTTACATGCCGTCGTCTGTGTGTTTTTCTAGGGATGCACATTTTAAACAATTTCCTAAACCGACCGTCATCCATGTTTACAGTCAGTAATCTATTAATTTTTTGAATGAATGCAATACAGTGGCAACCTCTGACATTAAATGTTCACAACAAAATCAGCTCAGTTACATCAAGCATTTAAAGAACAGATAATGTGAACACCTATTGAACCTACTGAATTATAAATTAAATGGCCAAAAAAAGAGATTTGTTTTAAAATTGGTAGCTAGCTAAATCAGACAGCCTGCTGACATCTTTTTCACACTTTAACACTGCAGAATTCATCAACATGACTGCTCAGTTAGCAGTTAAACAGCAGGGAGGTGACCTCAATTAATGCAACTCTTACAGACGGTCAGCAAACACACCTGTAACTCCCTTTCATTAAACAGTCAGAGGCTCCACCTGGCGGTGCAGCCAATTACTCTGACAGTTAAACGGCTTGTCGGTGAGTTTCTGCCTTATTGCTTAACAATATTTAATTTGTTAAAGTATTAACAGCAATCAGTTGATTAACAATGAATCATTAACATCTCTAGTGTCTTTTCCCTCCTGCTTTTCCACTCTGTTCTTCCTGCAGGGACTTTATAACTTCTGTTTTGAAAAGGACAATATAAATGAAGTTTTTCTTGGCAGCTCGGAAAAGTCACTGGTCAAAATCAAAGTGTCAGAAGCCAGGACATTCAAACATTTAGACCCTGGTATCTGTCAGGTTCCACATTGGAATCATCACTTTCCACAGTGCCACTCAAATGGCTCCTAAGTTGCAAATGGCCACATCTTTCAAATTCTGTGCCTCCGCTCCCTAATGCAGACTTTTTGATAAAAATTTGAAGCCTCAATGCAAATCCAAGATAACCCTGCTGGTATTAGAAGGGGTTACTGGCTCAGACTTTATAAAGTTTCCTCTTGAGACTTTATACAGCTGAGTAGTCCTCCCCATGATGAATCTCTCTTAGGTAAAACAATTGAAGCGGCCCTTGTAGTAAAAGAATGTTGTGGCCTTTTACAGTTTATCTGTAACTGGTAAGATAATGAGCTGCATCTTGTCTCTCCACTTACCCTGTGTTTAAAACCCAAAGTTCCCAGATTCAGCATTTGCTATTCTCTCACCTCACATTGATTTAGGTTGTGAAACACAAATTAGACTACAGTGCTGTTAAAAGTTCAAATCGGCACACACTGTCCCACAGTGACGGCTTGTTATGGTGCCTTTAAAGAGTTCCTCATAAATCACTTAATGACCACAGGAGGAATGACTGCTGTGCGACTCTTTAGTAGGAGATCCCTGAACAATGCACTTTTATTACAGAGTTATCGGGGATACAATATCACACTCCTCTGTGCTTCAGTCACTTAGAACCAAAATAAATCACTAAAGGGAGATGACCACGTGAATAGTGAACGTTGTTACTCTGACACATTGTCCCTAAGCAAGAATGGTTTTGTTTTTTTTTGTTTAACACAGCGGTCTTAGATAGGGAATATTGCTTTCACATGTTTCAGCTGCTTAGAGGCAGAATGAATCATTGAAGAGATTAAGCCTGTGAAAGCCCTTTGAGGATTAAGTCCCTTCCTGATATAGCATTTCTCCCTACACCATGCAAGATACAGTAAAATGAACTGGGTCACATAATGTATCTATACGGTTCCTCATATCTGTTTCACACTTGGCAAATTTATCAGATGGAAAAGCGGTAGATTCTTAATTACTGTGCTTTAATATGTTGGTGTGTGCCTCCTTTTCATCCGGGCAGTTGTGTAATCAGCATCTTAAAGTACTTTTGCTTGTTTTAAGGGATGTGAGCTGTGAGTAAGGAAGTCTGGACAGCACAAAGGTCGATCTAGGAGCAAAGCGGAATCTCAGATGACATAAAAATTGATCCGGCAGAAAAAACTGTCTGATGCATGGGGGGCATAATTACACACTTAAGCAAAAAAATGCTGAGATATGTGTGTTTATGTAACCCAACTGCTCAAATTAGAGATATTAATCATTTTTATGCATCATGGGCCTTCCTTTATTTGCTTAAGAGCATAAGACGGAAGTTTACTTCATATAACTTTGGATGGAGTTTGCCAGTATGCGCCTGAACCAACTGTTCGAGTTATGTATAAAATATAATATTACAGAAGATGTTACAAGCCCATATATCTCCACAACACCTATTCCAGGAGACAGTTTGTCCCCAAATAAGTTTTTCTTGACTTTGCTGGCTATCATGGGGACTGCACAAAGACCTTATTTCCCTCCTTCCATCTGATTTATTTCAACTCACATTCACAGCAGATTGGAGGCTGCCTATCCTTCCAAAAAAAGAGGCAGACTACAGAAGTGCAAATGCCTAATGTCCGGCACGTGGGACCAGATGTCAGTCTACATTCACGTTATCAAATTATTAGAGTAGATTCCGCTGTCCCAGATGAATTCCTCACTCAGCATCATGTTTTGATATTTCAAATGCTATGAAACAGTAATACTAATATGTTTAACATCAGATAAGATTGCTTGGAGTCATTTCCGCTCCAGACCGGTGGTTTAAGAGATGCTGACGTAGGCTAAAATCCAAATTGGAGGAAAAGAATTTTGGAAAGAATTGATGAAGAGGAGGATTTTTCCAGGGCATCCCTCCTGCTTATAGAGTGAGGAACAAGCAGTTGTGCTTAGTATTCTCCCCGTGTCCAAATGTATGAGTGCTCAGAAAATGAAATTTAATGATGACAGTGTTGGATCAGCAGAATACCACTGGAGGCTTCAATATTTCTGGCTGATATGATAAACGGGTATGAGAATCGCTAATCTACTCCCCCAGAAAGGGAAATGAGAGATCACTATCTTTTTTTTTTTTTGCCTCTTCCCCAGAACATTTTTTAGATTTTAAAGTGACTTTAAAAAGAAATGATGAAAGTGTTAGAATGAACAATGAATGTGCAACTATCATCAGATATTGTATGTGAGCCTCCATTATTGTGTCTTATATTAGTGCTCTCCGTGTGTGTGTGTGTGTGTGTGTGTGTGTTTGTGAGTAGTGGGAGAAGTTTGAAATATTATTTTTTGATTTTTCGAATTGAGATCAAAGTCAGGATGACGAATGAGACTGGAGATGAAAGCTGAAATAAACTGCAACCTGTTTGTGTGTCTGTGTAGGTGCTACTTTCGACGTGGCCATGCGATTCCTGTCAGAGTGTCCATGGAAGAGACTCCAGGAGCTGAGAGCTTTGATCCCAAATGTCCCTTTCCAGATGCTGCTGAGAGGAGCCAACGCTGTGGGCTACACTAACTACCCTGACAATGCTGTCTTTAAGTGAGTCACTCATACACACACATTTCACCAAGCTGTTCTTCATCTTAATTCAGTTCTTAAATAACCAAATGATTAAGAGTCTTACTGTGAATATTTTAAACAACTTAAGAGAAGAAAAGAATACCTTTACACACATAAACCCGAGCTGTAAATGTAGATCTGTATACACGTTAACATTAATTGTTTTGTCCAATGTATGCCACACACTATTAGTATAGTGTTCCGTATGTAGAATAGTCAGTATTGAATCACCATATACATCTAAGCAACCCTTCATAATGCTGAAGCAGCTTTGTCATTTTCCTATTTAACTTTTTTTTCTCCAACTGTGTCGAAAACAGTTTTTATCAAATTCTTGCACAACATCAATTTGAATAAGATTTTCTTGAAGCCAGCTGCCACTCCTTCTGCTTCATTGTCTCTCATTGTCATATTATTTAGAAAATGTCCTCTGACTTGGTCGTTTCCATGGTAACAACACGGGTGACCGTCAACTTCATACGTGATGTGTTTTTTTTTGTCCATATAATAGTGGCAGGCCTTTTAGATGATTGAAAGATAAATTGAAAAGTATTGCTATCTATGAATAATTACACAAACAATTTAGGGAAACAACAGAAACACTATTACTTATAACAAAACACTCGAGCAAAAACAGATAAAACACAAAATATACAATTGTCTAAAGACTAGGAAAGGAGTAGGC
>OMNN01027083.1:4785-64785 GCA_900302755.1 Chromis chromis
ACTTCTTTGCAAGTGTCAGTAAACGCCGATAATGTTTAAGTCTCAAATAAAGTAGTTATACAATATGATGTCAGTGTGTGACAGTTCAAAATATTGTATATGTCAGTTGAGATATTAACAAATACAAACGTTTTTACACCGGAAAAAGATGGACCAACTTAAATGAATGACTTTAATGGTAAGACGCAATTGAATTAAGTTTAATTAAGTTGGTAAGCAATATAAATAGCACTAGTCTCAGTTAGATGTATTTGAATCATTTGATTCCTTGCAAGTTAGCTTTTTCCAAATGTAAAATGTAAAACGTGATTTGACATTAGATCTTTCCTTTTCTTTACTCTGTAATCCTACTTAAAAAATGATTCTTGAGTTACAGCAGAAAGAACTGAAGAAATGTGAATGTCATGACATCAGAAGCAGTTAACCTAATTTTCACACTTTTGCTAAAATTAGAATAAATGTTTACAGGAACAAAATGTAATCTTAAGTTGATCGAATCCACAAAAGTAAACTGCCATCACCAAAACAGAAACATAAGTAAGATTTATTGGAAACAGTACTCCTACTTCAACTACAGCTCACATACACTTTTTACAGTGTAATAAGCAAATGGGGTCAACCAATATGGTTCTTCCATCCAAATATATGAATATACATTTTCGGTACAAATGAAAATCTTGGTGTCAAAATTGCTCAAAAACTTCATTGAAATGCATTTTTTTAAAAGTATATATATATATATTTTTTTTACATATATTTATTTAAAAGAGAACTTTTTGAAATTTTACTTTCAGTGTAGATATGCTACTGCGTGTGATGAACAATCAATCAGATAGTGTTGTGGGCAGGACACATCCAGACCACAGAGTCTCCAAGAGGAGAGATCTGCATCAGAGCCAACATAGCACGCTATATAATTAACTCATTTTACACACAAGTTAAAAATAAAAACGAAAATAATATATCTAAAAAAATGCTTAATATCCAATGCAATAATCAGCAAAACCGATAATCGGATAATCGGACCTCATATATTTGACAGTTAATTATGACCAACCTTTTGCTGGGCAGGTTCATTAAAAGTGTAATCAATCAGTTGATAGACCTTTGTCATTTAAAATGTAATTTCATTAGTTTACGCATTCATTTTGTTTTGTGGCCCAGTTCAGTCAAAGTTGCCTCGCACACATCACATTTTCTGTATCAACATGCACAGGCCTAAAAGACAAAACATTTTTAGATTAACAAACAGACACTCTGAGATTTAGAGATATCAGCTGACTATCAGCAGCACATATACTCCAACTCTGAACACAAACCAGACTCTGTCTTCCCAGTGGTTGACATTTGGGAGCCAGCTAAGAAAACCAGCATGTAAATATGACAACTTTGGCGCTACCAGGAGTTACTATTCTCCTTTTGGTAGAGCCACATCACCAGTCCGTGCCCCCAAGCAAACACAAACTGAACCAGTCTATCAGCTGAACACAGAGACCGAACTGAGACCAACTCTTCATCAATCTCCCACTTCGACATTAAACAAACTGACTTCAAAACAGACGAATAATGGGATGCAAATATAATGTAATCAGTGAATTTCACACTGTAATCCTTTATGTTCTAGGCTACTTTTTGCTGAATGAAGTAATCCCATTACTGCAACACATGCCTCACTACTCTCCGCTGCTTGTCGGTGCTCTCTGGTGGACAAAATATTCAATGGAGACACATTCCTAAATGACCCTAAGCAGATCTTTGGCATTTCTGTGTTGCTGTTTCCAGTGACTTACTGGGGGACATGCAGACAGGATGAGTGGATCTCCTGTTCTAGCAGTACAATCTATCCTGTAAACAAAATATGAACTCATTATTCTCCATCTCAGGCACATCACAAGTCTCTATAATAGGAGCTTAACATATTATGATGACTATTTTTTGGCAGAGGTGAAGTCTTGTTCTTCTTGGAAAGTCTGAGTGACTCACATGCAGCTGGAGACAGATATAAAAGGCTGACTTGAGGATGATGGCTGATGTTCACACAGTGACTGGTCTCAGCTCTGCAGCCTGCCCCATGTGTGGTGGTCGAGGCGGACTCTCCATTGGCTCCGGAGTCTGTAGGGGCGTAGCTTCTCAGTTGGTGAGTGCTTAGGGTGCACGGGGTGTTCTAGGGATGGCTAAGGGAAAGCGTACTTGGCACGGATCCCTCTTTTCGCTATAGACTGCAGTTTACATTAGGCAGCAAAAAAAAAAAAAGAAAAAAAAAAAGAAATCACGTCCGAGGGGGGGATGAATGTGTCATAAACAGTTGCTCTGTTATAGAGGGGGGTAGCGGCTGTTTAGCAAAGCGATGAGGCCAATGCACTTTGCAAGAGTCGCGCTGCAGAGAGCCTCCGCGGATCCCACGACCTGTTGCTGACAAGCCGGGGGAGAAGGAGCGAGGGAGCGAGGGGGAGAGACGGAGGGTACTGCCTTGGAGACCGACAGCCTGGGGCTTTTCTTTTCGCGGAGGAAATCATGCAGTTTGCAATCTGGCTGGTGGGACTCATGTGTCATCTGTCAGCGCTCGTCCGGGAGACCCTGCAACACCGACTGCATCCGAAACAAGGTTTGGTGTTTTGATTTACGCGCACGGATCCCAGCTGCGGGTGTTGTTGGTGGAGATGTGTGCCGGGGCTGTCAGCTGCGTTTGTATCACCTCTTGTCTCACTTCGCTTTCTCTGACTTCTCTCGTTTGCAGAAAGCTTCGTCCAGCAGCTGTCATCGTACGAAATCATCACCCCGCTGCGCGTGAACGACTTCGGAGAGTCGTTCCCCCACAAGCTGCACTACAGGAGGAGACGGAGGAGTTTAAATGACGACCTGTCGGGTCTGCGGGTTAACTACCAGATCGACGCGTTCGGGGAGCGCTTCCACCTCAACCTGACCGCGGACTCCGGCTTCATCGCCCCCTCGTACGCGGTGACACACTTGGGAGCGGATCAGAGCAACGACACGGACTCCCGCTTCCACGACCCGAGCGATATGCGCCACTGCTTCTTCCGCGGACACGTCAACGCCAAGAGCGAGCACCCTGCAGTCTTCAGCCTGTGCACCGGCCTGGTGAGTAGCTATTTCACCACGTTCAAACTTTTAATCAAGAGATGCTTCCATGCATGTCCCCCTATAACCCTCAGCTCAGGTGAAGTGTCCAAATGGTGCAGGACTTTATGGCACTGAGGATCTGTGCACCTCAGTGTCTGTGCAGTGATGCTGCTGTTGCACACTGCAGGCTGCAAGCATCCACTCTGCTGAAGTGCCCTTGAGCAAGACAGGGCATCCAACAGCTCCAACAGATAGGGAAAACAAAGACAGATTTCCTCCTGCATTAAAACACCAGTAGATTAACCACAGGTTGAGGCTGATTTGTCCTTTTATTGCCTGGTGTGCTTATACTCTCTGCTTCAGGAAGGCTGTAAAAAGTATCAGGAATGCCCAAAGGAGTAACTTAATCAATAAGTGTGTCATCCGATACTTTCAAATTCTCCTTTAATCATTCAAGTGATTCATGATCTCCATCAAATATACTCACATTTGCAGGTTCGATCTTCTCAAAAGTGAACTGAATGGTGCTTTTCTGTGATTTACATCATTGGAAAGCGAATACCTAAGCTATCTGTAGATATCGCTGCAGGGTTCTTGCAACTTGTGATGGGAATTTTTTCTCACTTTCTCACATTTCATACACGGTTTGATCCAAGGGGAAAATATTCATAAGCTCAGGGGTTATGAAAGTCATCTCAGATTTTGTCACTCAGCTGTATTCGTTATTTATTGCCCTGTGTCATGTCTTTCGGATCTTATGGGGCTGTAATGGAGTTATTGGGTAATAATGCGTTTATGGACCCAATATATCACATGGGGATCCTGATGCCCAGGTCATTTAGTTTGCTGACTCCTGTGTGAGAGAATCTGATAACTGCTGAAGGGGGGATGACTTCATGGGTCACATAAGGTTACTGGTCCAGGGGCAGGGGGTTGACCTCAGTCGCGCCAGCCGGATTCTGGCTCGGACTCTGCGTGGTTTAGGGGTGGGGTGGGGGGGTTGTTTGGCTTGTCACAGCAACACAGGCAGAGTGACTGACCATAGCCTTGGAGACTCCCTCCCCATCACAGCCCCTATCAGTGACATAATCCTTATTTTAGATAGGTGCAGTGTGTATGGTACCAGGATAGCATGTCACAGAATAGGTATCAGCTGCACTTTGAGGCTTTTTGAACTTGTACGTTGACAATGCATGCAGTGATTGTTCTCCTGCTGAGGCATCAGATCAAAAAATCATTGTGTTTTATCTCTTAGTAAGAATGAACTCACATTCAGTGTAGTATCAGGGAAACAAGAAACAATCAAATCAAGGGTTTTCCCCTGTTTATACAACAGTTTAAGACACTTCAATTATCAGGGCAATAAACCTTTAATTGCCCTTCTGCCCAACTTTGATGTATTACTCACTTATCCAAACATGTTTGCATCCTTTTTTCAACAATCTTTGTTGCTTATCCGCATCATCACTCATTGAGAATGACAGGACAATGGATACAGCACCAGAGGCTATTGGGTCATAAATGCGTCCGTATCTGATCACTGGGGCTTTAATGGCCGGGCACATTTTGTGGGGATGAGGTCATTAAGGAATAATTAAGCCCTAAAACAAAGGGGTCATTCTAGAAAAAGCAGGTTCCCCTTTCGTCCAGAGTTGCTCAAAGCTATCCCCAGGGGGGCGACTAGGGGAGGGGGCAGGGTTGAGGAGCTTTTGGCCTTTTCAAAGTGAGCTGTGACGGGCAGAAAAGAGGAGAAATGCTCTGAAGAGGAGACAACTGCCAATGAAGGTTGAGGGGAACTTAAGGATTGCTCACACCGTGGGAAACGGTAGTTCCTGGAGGAGCTGGCTCTCTCTGCTCACTCACACAATAGAAGTGTGTGGTGAGTCAGGCTGTCCGGAGAAATAAGTCTATCTTCGTTCCAGCTCCAAGTGATGAACCTCTGTGTAAAGATCAGCCTCATGACGCCTTTATGTCCTATTTAACTTTAGAGATTGAATGCAACTTTTGGCCTTTTCAACTGTACGTCCCTTTTGGATGACTCGGCGCCCACTGGGATTTAATAAAATAGATGTGTGCCAACAGTCACTCCACCCATGTCATGAATGCAACCTCACTTCAAATAGGCGTCTCTTCGTTGTAAGGGTCCAGTTCAGCACCCACTACTGAACAGCAACTATTGTGTCGGTCCAAACCTTTGCCAGATTTGCTGCTGAGTTAATGCTTAAAAACCCTGAAATTCTGCCTCCTCAACTGACTGAATACAACATTTGTCTGTTCGACTTTCAGGAAACTGTAGGAAGGCTCACCTATAAGCATGTAATTCAAGTTAGCACACAATAGAGAGTGATTTACAAGATACAGGTAAACATCTACTAGTTGCTGTATTGCATAAATCATTCATTGCTTTTTGGTTACAGCAGCAGTAGGTGTAGAGGGGCTGCAACTTTCTCATATTTAAATTAAAAAATACTCTAATTGTTAGACACTAGACAAAATATTTAATTCACACAACCAGATGAGATCAAACTGAAAATTTCAAGCCAGCTGTAATTCCATTTTCAACCCTAACCCTAATTCAGTTTTATCAATATAGCCACAATTCACAATATATGTCATCTCAAGGCACTTCACATAGTAAACATACACTGAGAACAAAACCAAAGTTTTCTTTGGATTCCCATTTAGAAAGAACTTTGCAACAAAATTTTTTAACATAGACAATTCCATGACTACTGAGCCATCTCCGTCCTCTGAAGATCATGCCAAATGACTGAAAAGAGAAACTATGCAGTGAAAATATTGTGTCTCCTGTTTCCAAAGTCAAGAATGAATGTTTTTCTCCATATAATATGGTTTATATTAGCAGAATTTTGTTGCCAAGGCAGTGATTATTTATTGAGGCATGCAAGGGAATGCTCTTTACACTGGGTAATTTCCTATGAGATTTATAAATCTGTGGTTGTCAGAAAATCACAGAAATGTGAGTGTAAATATGTCAAACTTGCACTATAATCTACAAAGTTCTTGCTGAACAGTGTATTTTGAGCAAACCAGTGTGTGACTGATTAGATCAATTTTTATTTTGACTGCAGCTTCTCCAGGAAAGCATTTGTCACAGTTTGCTTTGTGTCTGAATTGACAGTCCGATGTAGCAACATCTCACGCTGCATTTGTCTTTTGTAGGAGAAAATTCTCTTCCGTATATGCCGCTTTTCCTCCCAGTTCCTCACTGTAACTGTTTTCTGTTATTACTAAGATTGGTAAGAAAGTCTGATTGATCCACACGGTCTTCTTAAAACCAAAAAATGTTGTTACTGCATTACAGCATCAGAGGCTGAGAAAAATGTGCATCTTTAAGTCTCTGAGGTCTATTTCCAGTGGTGAGGTTGTTTGTATCCTGGTTATTGTTTTCACAGGCTTGTGATTACACTGTGGCACTGAACACATGTAGCACTCAAAGCCTGTGACACCTTCGAGGAAGTTTGGTGTACATGTGGAAGGGAACTAATCCTTCACTCTTTGAAAGGCGGAGAGGAAAAGTGCACATGCAGTTTGTACTTGCTTTCCATATCCGATTTGTATGTTTTCCATTGTCAAATGTCCATCACTTGTGGACACGGTTATGGAATAATGCTGCCTTAAAGATAACATTCCAGTGTCCAATATCCTGTTTAAGTGTGCGCATGAAATTACCATGCAAACACCATTGTGCCTCATGGCTGAGTGAGCTAAGAGGCTTTGTGAGGGACTGAGCTGCCAAATCAATATTAGCATTCCTCTGTCAGCAGCTCTGTCCCTGTATGATGATGTCATTTTTCCCAGTGTCAGAGTGTGAGGGGAAAATGCATTTTCACAGTAACAAGCACTGACTCAACAGGCTGTGCATTAAGGTGTGAAATGGTTTACTCAATCACAGGGACTTACTTGCACATTCATAAATGTATAAAAGGTGTAAAATGTGTCTTTGATTCTGATGGTAAAAGTTTCAACATTGGCTGAAAGTGAATTGTTACAGATGTTCACTGACCTTTCTGAGTCAGCATGTTCTTTCCATGTGCATCTGTCAAAGACAGAGCATGTCCAAGAGCATGGAAATAATGTGCACAGTGGTGCCCAAGGCTAGAAGAGAATGACTGCAGAGAAACTACAACCTCTGTAAATGAAACTATGCCCTAATCTGTGAACTACAGTGTGCACATGCAAGTGCATGCTTCATACCAAAGCCATCAATGACACCTCTTTTTTCTCCTCCAGATTGGAACTTTTACGACACAACACGGTGAATACTTCTTGGAGCCTCTTTTAAATTCTGTGGGGGAGGAATATGATGAAGAACACAACAAACCTCATCTTGTCTATCGACATGAAAGGAAAAGGAACATCTCGAACACTGACAACAACGTGGAGCCCTGTGCTGCCTCAGGTGACAGACTACCTAACTAAACTACCTGTAACCACCGTCTGTCTGACTTTCACCCACAAACATGTACCTCCTCATCATCTGCATTCACTTTCTGTACTGTGGTCATAAATACTGCCCTAAAATGTAAATTATACTCAGTCACGATCTTTGGCTTGCAGGATACCCAAAAGATTTCAGCCTTGATTAAGGGGTGTTACTGAGAACTACTCAACTTAATTAAGCAAGACGCGCTCCAGCACAGTCTGGGGTTTTCACTCCTTGTCTGCCGGAGCACTCAGAATCAGGTCTGTGGTAGGAACCCAGAGTCTAGGAATAATTGCTTCTTAGTTTGCAGTGAAAAGAAGTGGAGAGGTTTTCTGCTTGGGAGGCTGCTTGAAAGTTCCCCCATTTTCATTTGAATTTTTATGGTGGAGGCCTTTGGCTGATGGAGAGGCCCTCGAGAGAAAGCAGGGTGAGCAAATGGAGTTCACCTCGATGGGAGACCCTAAAGTCATCCTCACAGGGAGCTCCGAGGACGGCCTTTGTTGGGCGACGCAATAAATCTTTTATGTGCAGGGCGCCTGATTTGCTTGTTGTCTGGACCCAGCCATTGTCGCCTGGTGGTGGCCATTGTGTGCGGCAGTGGTTTAAAAAACTGGGACTGACCTGATGGGCCAGGCCAATACTGCTTTAATATGCTTTGCCCTTTCACTCTCTCAGTCTGTGGGTGGCAAACAGAGACTGAGAAATCTGGAGGGTCTCTCAGCCCCCACTCTCAGACTCTTTTAAATATATACTCGGCTGGGTGAAAGCTGTGTGACTGACCCCTGACTTCTGACGTCTCAAGAACATCCTTTGTCATCATTCAGTTATCATTTATGTGTTAACCAGGTTTTGTTTAACACCTTTTTAACCTTACATGAGATACAACCTGAGCTTTCATGTCATAACATCAACTATAACATGAAATCCTTGCAGACATGATATTCAGGAGACAGCAGGGAGGGAGATGTGTGAATGGTGGAGACACCTGTGTGGCGTCATCAAAGGGCAGCAGGTAAACAATGAGCAGGAGGATTAAAAGAACCAGTGAGCCTGGCTTAGGACTTAGGTGTCTCAGGCTGCGGCTCCTCGCCTTTATCAGATAGGCCCCCCTCCAGATGCAGCGATAAACGTGTTCTTTGAAGGCCACGCTGAGCCAAGACTAACAAGCCTGTCCTGTCTTTTTATGGGAAGGAGTGCAGTGCACGCTGCTACTAGCAGGTTAGATATAAACACTGTCTTGGCACGTGCCGTTTTGCTTGCAAAACACTTTTAGTTGCTGCTCCCGTTAATGGATTTGGGCATTTTCCCTTTTGGCTTTGGGCTTGCCCCTTTAGTTCCACTCTTTTCTTGACTCTACTTTGCAGCATCTCTGTACAGCATTTACCCAAACTAAATCAGTGTCAAAATATGGCAAAAAAATGTCAAGAAACTCAATTTCTGAATTGTTAGCTCAGCAGTTTAGGTGTAGCTTTTTAAGTTCCCTTCTACTGTTCAGTCTGTTACAGGAAGGTACATAGAGCATCAAGTTTAATATATTGCAGGAGCTTTATTATTAGTAGCTTGCAAGAAAAGATAACTCCTTCGAATCTGAAAAACATTTCTTAATAGGAGGATGTGAGGAGTTTCTCCAACCAAACTAAATGCACTGCTTTTGACGGTACCATTTGGGTAGTTGCAAGTTAATCAGCTACACATACTGTAGGTGTTGTTAACATTTTGTCCACTTCGGAAATATCAGAAATCATTATATTTCAAACAAATGATACAGCACCACATTCTGTAGAATCTAAAATTACATTTTAGTAGAATCGGCATCTGTGAAAAGCCTTTGAGGGGGTTAAGGCAGAACAAGTTTAAAGGTTTAAGGGTTGAGTGTTGTCACTTCTTATTGATTTTGAATGCGGTACTGTCCTGAGTTGCCAAACTGAATTGCCCATTGCTAAACTTTGCTTGTGTTGCATTTGAAAAAAGTTCAACTTTTTAAGTGGCGGCATGGGCACCAGCCAATCAAATTACTTTACGACGAACGAGCCAGCAAAAACACCCCATTAACCGTCCAGCTCCACCATGTCAAGCGTTAACGTAACACGTACTGTACATGAATTTAAAACACATCACTTTGTTTCAGTTTGGTGCATTTCATAACCTCCTATAGATCCTGCTTCATAGCATGTTTCTGATTTATGTCATCACATAAATGATGGACCTAAGAACCTGTGATGTTAGCAGGGGGCAGTTTCCACTATCTTCTCTGTTTGAGGAGCTATAAAAGCCCTCTTTGTCAGGGTCAGCCATCCTATGACTCTCTTTTTCTCTTTCTCTCTCTTTCTTTCTCCACTTTATGTCTCTGTGAAGAGGGCTCTTGTCTTAAATCAAAATTAGGAACTGGAGTGCTCAGGGGTTTGGCAGATTTGAGACTTTGAAGAGGTTTCGAGCCCTTGTACGTCCAAACACGTGGAAATGCTGAGTGGGAGAGGCTCTCCCATGTGTAAAGAAGTTGTTTTGCAAGACACATTTACTCACTGTGGTGATTATTATTCTTTGTCTACTTTTCCTTTTTCTGTTTGCCCCTGAAAGAAAACCGATTTTTGATAATGATGAAACAAGCTGCCTTCTATCAAGGACACCTCCAGGAAACAAAATGTGTATCAGCAGAAAGATACCGCTGCTGAGATAAGTGTTTCCCTCAGATGTGATGTCTCAGACTGCTGCCTCTGTGGGGTACAGACTGTGCCAGAACAACAACAGGGACTTCTGTATCTTGAATTAGTAAGAGTTTCCGAAGTTTGTACAGTCCCTGCAGAAACGTGTTGAAAGGAGAGGAAGGTTATGTTTCCACAAAGATGAATTTCACAAAGATGAAGTTTTGTTTTCTGCTCTGCGCTTGTCATCTCTGACACGTACGAATACTTGACTTTTTCATACATGTGCCGTCACTGCCTGTGAGATGTCAGGAGTAGAAGTGGACTGATAAGGGCTTTTAAAGTGTTACCTTGATGGAAAATGATATTTTGTTATTTCAGCAGTCAGGCCACGGCTATATACCTGTCTTCAGCTGCTTTTCTTCGCTGTGTGTGTTCATGCCTTGTTGATAAAGCACTACAGTGTCACTGTATGTGCCGTTGAACCGATGGGAGTTTAAAATACATTTCAATGTATAAGTTTCACATTAACAGCGCAAATAAATCAGAGCAAATCAAAAACGTCTGAACAGCTTCATGATATACAGTGTCACTGGGTGACATGGCCAGCAGCTGTATCGGTTTTCTCCCTCTGTCAGCCAACCTGGGTGGCTTCCCTGCTGTTTAGAATACCTCTGCAGTAGATAGCTGTTGAGTGGGTGATTAATGTTTTTAAGTCTCAGAGTGCCTGGTTCTGGAGTTTAAAAGCATCTGGGGAAGAAGCATGTCGGGCTCAAATCACAACACAGCCCCGACCTTTAATGACACATTCTGCAGGATATCAGTCTCTGAGCGTGCATGTGAATCCCCGCGTTGTCCCTCGATAGAGATAACCACAAAGATGAGGGCGGCTGCAGATGGGGGCAGATTCTTCTTCTCTCTTTGCTTTCTTTGAAATCCAAGTGAAGACAAGTTAGAGACGCAGGGAAGTGGAACTGTGCAGTATCTCTTTCTCACAGTCACCGGCTGCCAGTCTAAAGCTGCTGGGTGTCATATTTTGTCGGGATTAGCTTAATGCTAATTAAACAAATTGAATATGCAGACAGCTTGACAACAAAGTGAAACCCCAAAACCGTGTACCAGTGTTGGCTCCCAGGCGTTCCACCGGATTTCTTGATGCCCAACTTGAGGGGCAGCTGGGACTGGCTTTGGTGCCGCGATATTTGGCACATATGGCATCTGTGCCCCCTGACCCTCAACACAATCATTGTACAGGATTCCCCCCTTGGTGCCCACTGTGTATACATGGTAGTTCAAATGCAAGCATCAGGTTTTTGGTCAATGGGTTCATTTACACGGAAAAATGCCCTCCCCCGCCTGCGGTTTGAACTAGCCGACTTGAATCGGTGCCCGCTCTCCCTTTGCGCTTTCATGTATGTGAATGGAAGCACTTGTTGATTGTGACCTCACTTCCCTCTTTGTTTGGAGTCACTCACTGAACGGGTGGATGTGACCTTGAGTTTTCCCCTCCTGGAGGTGCGTGGCTTCTGGGCTCGCTGGCTTGTTTGCTGGGACTCACTTGGAGCTGCGTATGCATGAGGCTCTTTGTTGTCCTCTTAACTCCTACTCTTGACAGGGGTCAGGAAAAAGTGGTCAGCAGCCAGGGCGTGATGGGCGAGCGCTGATCACTCAGACAACCTCCCTCACCTTTAGGGTCTGGCTTTAGATGCTGTGGAACTTCTGAATGTCACATGGCTCCAGAAAGCTTAGGCTTGCTCTGTGTCCACATGCCCCCTGGACCGACTGAACCTCCCCCCGTTTCAGGAAGAACCTATTGTTGCTAGGCAAAAAAAGGTTTGTTTTGGAGCTTTTGTGTGCATGCAGAGATGTGGTTTGCTTGTGAATGTGTGTTTGCGAAAGTGCATGTCATCTCCTCGGCCTGTCAGTGGACGAAGTGTCCTACTGAGTGCTGGGAATTGCTGAGCGAGCAGTGCAAAGGAATGGAGAAAGAAGAAATTTCTTTCTTCATGTGTTTGAGCAGTCCTGGCCAGCGCTGCATGTGCCTGTCGGTCTTGCTGCAGAGCTTGGCAGTGGCCCCTGGCTTTTCCCAAGCTCCCACTGCCTGCCTTTCTTCTTTTACACCTGCTCCTATAAAGTAGCTTTCTCACCCACTGCGCCGCTTTTGGCCCGAATACAAATCAGAATCAGAATTGGAATTTCATTTGTGTTTTGAATGCATTTTTGAAGGGACACAGTGCTTTCTTTAGATCAACAAGATGATGATACTCTTGTCAAATGAGTTAAAAAGTGTATTTTCCATTTGCTGACTTCAAGTGTGAACCAACATATGTATTCATTTTGTGCAATGTGCAATGTAAAGCGCTCTGTCTCATCACTGCCTCGAATTTCATAACACCGCATGACAGATACTGCAAGCTGCTAATAATATGATCCACTGTACTCATTGTCATCTGATTCAAAGATAACAGATCCTCTGGACAGGGCCGAGCAGGGCCAGGCAGCTACGTGCAGTCTATAACTTTAATAGCTGCCATGTGTCTGCCTGCCCTGAAGCCTTCAGCCCTATTGAACCCAATGTGTTGTGTTGTCTCGGGAGTTCCCGTGACAGATTCCAGCTGGGGCTATTTTCTGCCACTGTCTACTGTCTGGGCATTCTTAACAGATGGGGGCTGTTTGGAAGGGTTAGAACAACTTGAGTGACAGTGACGGACTGCACGATGGCATGGGCGACAGTCGGGGGTGAGAGGGGGTGACAGGTGAGCGACAGGTTCCCACTGAGGTGGACTGGGGAAAGACGGTTGTGAGAGCTGGCCAGTGAAACACCAGTGTCATCGCCTGCGGCTCCGACTGTTTATCATCTGCGAGGCCAGACATCACTCAGAACGGCAGACCTGCTTTGTTTATGTCAAGGCCAAAGATGATTCAGGATCCTAAAAAGCTGTTTGGTATGTTTAGAAATATGGGAGTTGTAATGACTTCATACGGACTGTGTTGCAGAAGCATTACTCCGACTGACTTGTTGACCTACTTTCATTGAAACAGTTGCTAAAACTATTCTCTAGTCAAAGTCGGTTCCCCTTTTCTGTTTGCAAATTCACACGTGTGTATTCTGTTAAATCCTTAAAAGAGTTAAAATACTAGTATTTCAACTTTTTGCCCAAAACATTTTTGGCACAAAGTGACTGAATGATGTTACTGTGGTCACAGATTTGAATAATGAAGTTCTTACTATTAGAATAGGAATGATGGCCAAAATTAGGAAACTACATCCAAGCCATAATAACCTAGAATTAACTATTAAGCCGCCTTCTTCATGTTTTCACTAGACACTTGTAAGATACTGTGTTAGCTGACACTTTTATGATGCTTTCGCTCACAGGAGTTGCTCACCTAAACTTTAAGAACTTTACTGCTACTATAACAAAACACTGGTGGAAAGTAACTAAGTAAATGTACTTAAGTACTGAGCTTGAGTACAATTTGGAAGTGCTTTATACTTCCACTACACTACATTTCAAAGGGAAACATTGTGCTTTCTACTCCACCACATTTTTGTGTCAGATTTAGTTACTTTTAAGATTTTACAACCTTTTAGAATAAAACACATTTTTAAAGATTAAACTAGTACTTTCCAACCTTTTGGACTTCTGACATCTTACAAAAACAATGTGTAGTCGGGGTTACATTTCAGATGTCTTGGAGTTATTAACAGCGCCACCAAACAGTGTTTTTTTTTTTTTTACCTCTAAACTTCTCACATGGTTTGACTTCACTAAAAAACAAAACTCCAACAAAAATCAAAGATCAGAGAAGAAGGCCAAAAACTGAAAACAGATTTGTGCATCATCTTTTCTCTACCATTATTCATCTTGTGGGCCCTCAGATTTATCTGCTGTCCCTGTATATAAAACTGGATATAAAGTAGTTCAAAGTAGCTCCACCTGCAGCAGCTACAACAGTAACATGCTGCAGACACACTGCTGCTTCTGTATAAACATTCTAATGTCATCTGTAGCAGCATACCAGTCAGAGGGATAAAAAGGCACTTTTACTTCAATACTATAATTCTTATGTACTTTAAATCAAGTAGGATTTTTTTAATGCAGGACCTTTACTGGTAACCTGCAGTTCATTCCCAGACATGAAAATCCAGTTCAAAGTTCGTGTACACAGTGAACAATAAGTAATAGAATACACAGTATACAAACTAATTATGCTTTTCACTTTACATACCACATGTAGATTACTTCCATTGTGTGATGAGACATACCCTTAGAACAGTGTACAATATTAAGCAGATGTGCTAAAACAGGACAATAACCCGAAGTGATGCAAGAGAATATTACCTAACTTTAACGCAAACTAATTACAGTTTGTATTGCTAGTAGAGAAAGAGGCAAATGCACTAACATGGTGTTTCTCTGTTTAAATGGACTCCACTGGCATGCTTGGTATTTGAGACACTATATTACGGTGTGTAGTGGCAACGGCGATGGACTTGAGGCGCCTCCATGATAAAAGCTGGCAGTCACTGACCTTCTCAGATGAAGACAGAAATTGCTGCAAACTGGTCTTAGAAGTTTTTTCCACTGATTTAATACTTAGTATCTGTAGATACCCGGTCCCAATTAGATACCATTTTACTAGACAATAGACACTTAAAGTTATTAAAATCAGTCCAATGTATGTGTTCCACAACTGAATAGATCTGCACTATATTAAGAAAAAAATTCTACAAGCTTCGAAAGACGTCACAAAACCTGTATTCTCTACATGCATGTCAGAAAATATATTGTGGACTGGTAATGGTAGTATTGTCGTACTTGGTTGCACCACCAGTTGAAGTCTTTTACTATTTAATACTGCAGCAACTTGGGCAGTTATGTGTTGGCAAGCAGAGAGTATTGTGGGGTTCAGCTAGCATCGGGCCACCATGACAAAGACTTTTGTGACGCTTAATGCCACTAGCCATGACCCATGACTTTCAGATAAGGTGGGTTTGGCTAAGACAGTGTTATTATATCCCAGTGGCATATGTAACAGAGTCATCTCTGTGCCCCACATAATGTTTTTGTTGACTAAAAGAGCCATATCAGCACAGGACAAATGTCCACTGTGCTCAATTTGTGTTGTTGATTGATGTGTTATTGGCGATTATTGATTTAGAAAACCATTCAATATTTGCTGCCCTGGCATCCTGCCATAAATTGTGCTCTCCCTTTATGACACCTGTGTGACAGTGGATACAAAGGATCAGTCTTAGGTGTGTGCCAATACCGATCAATTAAAAAAATGCCGTAATCAGCCCCAATCCTGATCGTTGAGATCAGCTCAGGACATGCCTATTTAACATTATTTCTACAATCCCTTTTGATTCAAATACTCCCAATGAGTAAACATCTGTTCTTTAATATGTTATTTTGCTATTTAAAAACATCAAGAGGGGTCTTTTCTGGCCTGTTTCTGGGTTAGTTATATGTCAAAACCAGTTCAATTACTTGAATGACACTTGATGAAAACAGAGACCATGTATCAAGACAATGCTTTTTACTTTTTGACGTTCATCTTAATTGCACCAGTATGGGATGAGATATTTTGCCAATGTTTGCATCACCACTCTACAAAATGCATCCAGTCTTCCCCAAAATTGGTGCATGACATATTTAGACAAGCTTATAAAACTTGCTGCTTTGCTTTTTTGATATTGTGCCACATTCTTGTAAACACTAGCCTCTTTGGTATAAACTATAGGTCTTGACTTAATTGTGCAGATGTGACCATGTTCCTGTAAAATTTAAAGACATTTTGTCTTTTGACAGCTGATGTCCTTCAGCTGTCAGCAGCTAATGAAGGTGATTGTTTGATGCAGATCCAGAATCAAATGCTGATTTTGAAACATTTTTGTAATTCAGTATGCACTATAAAGTCTGCATTTTCAGACTGCTTTATAGTTTTTAGACTTTAGACGTCAGTTATTTAACCTACAGTATGTTTAGATGAATTTCTTTAAAAACAAATGTCAGAAGTGTCTTAGTTTGATCCTGACTAAAGAAAAACACTCCAGTCCCCTGCTCATCATTAGGAGTCCAGATCCACAAGTAGTGTTTTGCCTCCTCTGAGGAGGTCTGCTACTCCAAACACATTCTTCAGCTGACCACCATGCTGTCTTTAGCATGTCTCTGAACTGAAAATAACAACTGAGAGCACTGTAAGTGTACAAAGCCCACCGTCTTCCAGTGAGGTCAAAAGTCACGCCACTTCACTTTTAAAAGCCTTCTTCAGCAGCAACAATTAGCTGCCTTTGCTTCTCTCTGTCTAGCCATAGAATTGCACTTAATTGTGCCTCTGTCTGCAGGAGTTTAAACATTTCCCCCCCTCCTGAGTTGTACTGTCAGCTAAATCCCAGTAACCAGAGTGTCTCACCTTGTCTAGAAGCAAGGCACTACCTATACTCAGTGTAAGGTATACTGTCTATTTAATTGGTCCCCAGGGAATACGGTGCTTTAACTCTCAGCAGGCCACTGTAAAAGAATGTTAATTAGTTCAACAATGAAATGTGGGTTCCCCTTTGTTGGGCTCTTGGCATTGATACTTTTGACAGAGAACTGAAGGAGAGTCAAAGAGTAGCTCTTTGATCTAGGATGAAATCTCAATGAGATCCTTTCGGACAGGCTGGTGTACATGAATGGGCTCAGGCACAGAGTGTGTATACAACATCCAACTGGCTCCATTCTTTAGTGTTTATACATTAATGTACATCAGTGTTTAATTGTAAACATATGGAGACATTCCAACCTAAATGAAATCCTTAAAATATGTACAGAGCTGTTCCTGAATAATGTTTATGGGATGCAGTGTGTGCAATAAAATGTGTTATTGAGTGAATAGATAAACATTATTTGGAATATTCATTGTTTCTCATTATCTTTTGGCACGATGATAAAAAAGATTTACACGTTCGCAAGTCGAGTAGGCGTTGGAGTAGAAAAGTGAGTGCGGTGTCGGTCTGTTTTAGGTATGTGCATACTGGAGCCAACCAAATTACAGCATTTATAAATGCTTGCACTCATGCCGTGCAGGGCTCCGTTTTATTGTTCTCTGTTATGAGGAACCTCTGGAGCTTGGTTTTTATAGGCTCATGATATTCTTGCTAGTGTAAGAAGAAGTAAAATCTATCACATCCTTGTTGTTTTGTAGTGAATCCTAGCACAACATGTAGATGCATGGCTGATGCCGATCTGCCCAGTGCCCATTGGGTGCTGTCATGTCTCTGTGTGTCCAGCAGGTCAGGGCAGTCACCCCTGTCTTCTCATGGTGTAAGTAGCAGCTCACTACCTAGTGAGAGAGGGGATTTCAACGTAAGGCGATTTGGGAAAGGTTGTGTGTGGATAATCTGCACTGATTCAAAGGCTATTATAACAGAGGCCATATTTTCACCTTCTCCGCCTCCTCTTTTCTTTTTTCATCTCACACTCGCTTACTCCGACTCTTAACACCAATTTCTGAGGATGCAGATACTCCTCTGTGCTTTGATAATCCCTTTGATGTCAGACTGTCCGCAGTGATGAGTCTGTTTAAGGGGTTTAGTGTGGTGGGTTTGGCCTCGGAGAGATTTTTTCCTGGAAAATACAAAGCTCTGTTCTGGCCCAGCTGCTTAGGCCGTGTGCATGGGCACAGACGGGCTTGGCGCTGACTTGGATGCTGGCGCTGGCATGGGGCTGGGCCTCACGGCGGCAAGAGCTGTGCGCCATTGTGCCAGGGAGTCACGCTCCGCCTCGTGTGCCCACTGGGGGCATCGCTTGAATACTCACGGAGCGCTCAATGAGTTTTCTTGCCTGCTTTTTTTTTCTGATCTAACAGTTACACACAATCTCTCTCTGTGTGACTGTCTGGAAAGACTGAGTTTGGAGAATACAATGGAACGCTTCACTATAATCGGGTTATCCAAAGTTGAGGAGGTTGTTTAGGATGACGGACTCCAAACTATGCTTGGCTCGTAAACACTGACAGTGTTACCTAAAGTCATTTATGTAAATTATTTAGCAACTTGTACTATTTTGCTCTTATAGGTGCGCTTGTTTTCTTGAAGGCAACAGAAAACAGGGCAGTGCAGCTATGTGAGGAAAAGTGGCCTCTATTTTTTGGAGCAATTTGAGTTGTAGCTGTTGCATCAATTTGTTTGCTTCATTTTTCAGCGGACCCTGTTACGTTTGTGTGTTGCTTTGTCTGGTAGCTGCTAAAATCAATCTTCGCCCAGCTGAGAGACAGCTGAAGCTACTGCAAGCAATCTTTCTTACACTGTATCACATGTGGCAATGCATCACTGCAAATCTGGACAGCACAATGTACGCTATTTTTAGTCCTCCAATGTCTTGTTTGAACACAAAAGTGCAGTGGAAACCCACCGAATGCCAATAAATTACTGAGCCTGATTCTGACATTCAGAGTGTATAGACAATTTATACTCCCATTGCAAGGTTTTCAGTATATTTTTGGTCAATAACAGCCACATAAAATATGGAAGGTCTGCCCATGCCCTTGTTTCTGTTCTACCTGTGGCTCCTCTGTCTAAACTCTGTCAGTCTTATTAATGTGTAATTAAATCTGCTTCAACCTTGAACTTTGTAAGTTTTTCCTTTCCGTTCCTCCAATGAAAAAAGCTGCTCACGCTTTTAGTCTGTGTCTCTGCCTCTGTCTCCCTCTTTTAACTTCACTCTGTCATGGTGAAGGAATCTATCGGTCGTAGCCAGCGCAACACGTGCAGTTCAGCTGAGAGAACTGTGCCAGTAGAGTATGCACAGTATATGGCTGTCATTTTAGTTCTGCTGTTGAAGGCGTTCATTTCAACCCTATAAATGGAATAGTTTCAGTCTGGCACAAAATATATTTGAGTTGCACCATCATTTTTGCATAACGTATTGGTCACCGAAGATTTTACATCCCTCTGTGAGTCGATAAAATGTCATCAAGGGATTTTCTCAGTTTATGTGACTTGCATTGAGGCAGAGCTTGCCTGACCTACAAACTCTCAGTCTCAAAGCTCACCAGTGACCTTGCGTCTCTTGGTACAACTGTTTTCCTGAACACTGGAATGACACAATAATCTATGGCAGGTTTCTGCTCTAGAAGTCCAGCGTGCCTTTGTTATGTCATTGGAATTCAGCTAAGCTAAACCTCCTTGGCTCTGAACCGTGGATGTACCACGCTCTCTCATGAAATGTTTTAATAACATAAAGTAGTCGGTGTCCATTATAGAGAGGTTGATTCCCACATGATGAAACGTTCCATAATCACAAAGTTTTTTTTCATCCCTTTTTCTTTCTTGAAACAGAGAGCTCCAAGAAGCCAGTCTCTGTTGAGAACAGAGGGAATATGGGAGAGGAGCTGGACTCTCTCAGAGCCACAATAGATGATCAGCACATTTATGAGGACAACTCCACCAGCACACACTCCAGATCTCCACGCAGACACAAGCGCTTCCTCTCCTATCCTCGCTATGTCGAGCTAATGGTGACAGCGGATGCCAAAATGGTGCGCCACCATGGACGCAACCTGGAGCACTACATCCTAACAATCATGTCAGTAGTAAGTAAAATAATGTTTCTAAAAATTATTATTTATTCTCAGTGTTAAAGTGTTTTGTTGTTTTATTAGATTTTATAAGTTGATGTAATGTGTGGCATTTTGGGATTATTATTGTTCTGCTGTTTGCTTACATTTTCAAGCATCATTGGTTTTTAACTTAAATTAACTTGAATTATAAATAACTGGAATCAAATGCAGCATTATTTCTGATCAGGAAGATTAGAAAAACAGTGGACTTGGTTACTATCAAGAAAGAGACATGCACATATTGTATCCAAGAAACGCTCCCTTCTTTACAAACTGTGTTTTTTTGCGGCCATTTTAATCGAGACTAAGCTTGAATGCTGTGTATGCAAAGGCACGTTGATTGGTGCATCACAGAATCCTAAACACAACTGATCAAGATTACCCAGATAGTTCACAGACCCCTTTGTAAAAGGTTCTCATTTTACCTCCTGTAGTCCCCGTGATAATGTTAACATCTGTTTAACCAGAGTATCAAGGGACACATGTTTCTTTCTCTCTCCCTCGAGAGAAATTGCTGCTAAATTTTACTACCCTAAACAAAATTCCATTTACCTTAAATGGGTGAGTAGATGGAGGATATCTTAAACACTGACACATCCTGTGGCAAATACAACAAACTCTCTCCATGGTAAGATACTATTTAAGGGAGGTATAAAAATGTAAATATATACTTTTTGTGCAACCTTTTTCATCATGCTGCAACCATTGTAAACTGCAGTTCAAATGAGTGTTTCTAGCCTCAGACTTTACAGTTTAACATTTTGGTTGTAAACCTTGACGTGACCTCAGCATGCTGCTGCATCAACCAAAGTGGGCCTGTTAATTGGTACAATCCTGACTCAGCACCTTCTTTACGAGTCCCAAACCTGACTGAGAGAGCAGCCTGGTAATCGATCAAACAACACTGGGATTGACCGTCTGCTAAAAGTGTGTCAAAGCAGGATAGGTTATCAATTGAGCTGGACTGTGTGGACCTTCTGCCATGTGTCACTAGTATGATGGGCAGAAAGTGTGAAACATTCAGTAACTTATAAAGGAGTAATGATTGTCCGTGGGGTGTTATCCTTAAGTAAAGCTGAAAGAGTACTGTCAGTGTTAATTGTGCCACTTTTTATTGCCAGGTTTGAAGTCGAGTCCTGTCATGCTTACAGTCTGTCTGCAGACCAGCGGTGCAGGAATTTTTTTCCTCTTCTTTTTGACATGCTCTCAGTCACATTAGTTTTGCCACAATTTAACCAAACTTGTGATAATATGACAGAGAATTTGAATCAGAACAGAGAAATTGACCAAGTCCGATCCATGGTTTCGATGCAGGTTAGGTTTTTAGCTAGTGGTCGTGCTGATGAAGTGAGTCAGAGTACATGTTGTGTTTTTATGTTTGAGAATTAATATGTGTGTTACTGTTGTTTCTGACATTTCTAATATTGGAAAGTAGATAGCAGCTAAATCTCTTTGAATTACATGTTTAAACCTTTTTGCACACGGTACCTGACAAATATTTTGAGTAGAATGTAAATTTACATGAGTCCATACACTTTGAAGAAGTCCTCCCGCCTGTTGAAATTTGACATTTAAGAAAATACTTGTATGTATTGATTTAAGGGTTTTCCGTAAAATTTGGCAGTTGTGTAATTGGTGTGATCATTTAACCCCTGAGATTCCCAGAATAATTACTTACTGTTAGCTACATCCCTGCTGACACGTCTTTGTACCTCCTGAGCTTTTTTTGCTGGCTGTGTGAGATTGTGTTGTGATGGTCCGGTGTAGGCTGCAGTCCCCCTCACTTTTGGTTGTTGCACTGATCATATCATAACATACTCTGGGGCGGGAGCACACAGAACAATGTCCTGTGTCACAGTTGGACTAAGAGCATACAAGGACAGGCTCCTTTCGCCCACTCTGGGCAGGCCTGGGCCACATTTGCCTCCCCCTAGGCCAGGACAAGCTAAATGTTTATAGTGGACTAATGAGTTCCTGTCATGAGGCCGCACTCGGCCTCAGGAGACCGCTGGCCGACCATGACAGGGGTGCATGAGAAAATCAGGAGAAGCAGAGGGGAGACGAGGTGGAATGTTTTGCCGTCTTCATAGAGGGGCTCTGAGCTCCAGCCTTGCCGAAGTTTCACATTTTGTAGCTGGATCCAGGTTTTATTTCTTCTTTTCTTTACTAAGGTCTGTGGAGGGATTGTAATTGGTTTTAATACCCTGTTGATTAAACTTACCCTGAAGGAGATATTTTTGCTCTCTTATGACTTCAGTGAACTGTTGCTGTTTTGATTAAACCAAATAGAGCTTAACTTAAAACTTGGAATGAGAAAGCACAGTCATTTTTTTTAAGTTAAGAGGAGTAGAGTAGCTTTTATACTGTCCCTATCTGTGCTCTGGCTCAGGTTAGTGGAGGTTTGCATTTTTTGTCTGTGTGTTTTGTCTTTGTTACAGGTAGCAGCGGTGTACAGGGACCCCAGCGTAGGAAACCTCATCAACATCATGATTGTCAAGCTGGTCATCGTCCACAATGAACAGGTGAGTGTGGAGTCCTGAATGCTACACGTATACAGGCCTTCAATATAGGCTGATGTCATTGCAGGTGTCTCTGGCTCGGCCTTTTCTCTGTGGGGCCTGTTCGACAGGACACTGCCTTTCTTGTCAGTCTCAAGTCTCATGAGAGATCTCTGCAGAAAACAAATGATACTGTAGTAAGGCAGCTAGCCACCTGCAAATGAGATGTTTCAGCAGAGCACTACAGTTTGTTTTTCCCTGTAACAAATTGAATTCAAGCATTTGCCCTCCTGGGTATTGTTAGCATATTTTTGGTCAGAGTAAAAATCTTTTTTGCCACCTCTTTAAGAGCATAAGTCTCCTGCAGCTTTCTGAAAAGCTTTAATTTAACAGAAATAATCGAAAACAGAATCACCTGTTAGCTGTTGAAGAGAACTGATTAGCACAGTGGATTTATTTCGATTACGTTTTCACAGACTCCCACTATAAGATTAGTGATGCTCCAATTGTGGCTCACCGCCCTGCAAATTGACTCACATATGCATAACTAGAAACATCAAGTGGCATGTTTGTAGTAAATAGATGAAAGCTTTGTTGGATAAAAAATCTGCAGATGATCCTGGAAGCAGGGGTGAAAGAAGGAAGCTACACCGATCAGGGATAACATTATGACCACCTGCCTATTATTGTGTTGGTCCTCCTTATGTGGTCAAAAATGCTCTGAACCATTGGGCATGGACAAGAGGACCTCTCAGGGTGTCCTATGGGGTCTGGCACCAGGACGTTGACAGTGGATCCTTTGGGTGCTCAGGCTTGTGTCTTCTATCAATTAAACTTGTTCCACTGCATCCTGTTGATGCTTGATCAGAATGGGGTCTAGGAAGTTTGGAGGTCAAATCAACATCTTGGGCGATTGTCATGTTCCTCAAGATGTTCCTGATTGTTTGATGTTTTTGCCATGTGGTGGGGTGCATTTTCCTGTGGGGGTAGGCCAGTGACATTTGGGATTTCTATTTTGCATGAGGGAGTGTGCTTGTTCTGGGACAATGTTTATTTGGGTGTCTAAGTCTCATCAACACGGATGTTAAAATCCAAGGTTTTCCAGCAGAACACCACATAGTACCAATATGATCGATGTTATTCACTTCACCTGTAAGTGGTGATAATGTTGTGGCGGATCGGTGTATAATGTTCCTTTGCATTTTATTTTCTGTTTAAGTAATTTTTGTTAAATTTGAATTTGAGTGAGTAAATGTTTTCATCATAACGGGCAAAAATAACAGAATAAGACAAGTTGACACGTAAAATTTTCTTTCATTGTGATTTTTTTCCCAATGTACATATTTTGATTATTGAAATATTACTAATAATACTCAGTTTTGTGGTCACAACGTGTTGGATGTTTCGCCCAAAAACAGGAAGGGCCCACAGTGAGCTTCAATGCTGCCACCACTCTTCACAACTTCTGTGTGTGGCAGCAGAGCCAAAACGTCCAGGACGACAACCATCCTTCTCACCATGACACGGCACTCCTCATTACCAGGTACGCCCTCTTTGAAAGGAAGTTTCTTGAGCAAATGGTCCTGCTCCCAAAGTGGTAACGGCATTGTGTTTTCGTTTTTAGGGAAGACATCTGCCGTGCCAAGGACAAATGTGACACATTAGGTAAACTTTTGCCTTTTTTGTCGCAGAAATATCCCCACCTCCAAGTCCCTTTCGATTAACTTTCCACTCCGGTGACCACGACTCACAAACTGTGCAGTAATGAGTTTATGGCAATCTGTCAGCTAATAATATTATAGTGACAGAGCGGGGTGGTAGAAAGAGGAGGGAGGGGGACTGTGTGTTGTGCTAATCTCTCTTAGAAGTTTTGATGGCTTAATCGCCTGTAACACTCGAGCAACTGTTATTTTTTTCTGTGTCAATATGTGTTTACGTGCAATCGTGGTGTTTGTCTGTGTTTTCCGTGACCCTGCAGGCCTTGCGGAGCTGGGGACCATGTGCGACCAGTACCGGAGCTGCTCCATCAGCGAGGAAAATGGAATTAGCGCCTCCTTCACCATCGCTCATGAGCTGGGCCATGTGTAAGTTGCCGCACAGAACCTTTAGCAACCCTCCCAAGCCTCCCCTCCTCACCCATAACCCAGCAGCACACACATACTGTACACACATTCACCCTCACAGCCAGCCTTGACAACAAAAGCCCCTCTTATCAAGAGACGTAGGGTGCAGCAGACACAGGTGCAAAACATAATAAAGTAAAAAAACTTGACTTTTAATAACATGCCAGCCTATAATACCTCGCTATACAGGTCAAGAAGTTAGCCCTGTATGTGTCCGAGCTTTACCTCGATGACAGCGTGCTTAGATGAGATTTAGTGTGGATATGGTGGAAAAAAAAAATCTGCATAGGGTTCAGTTATTATGGAAAACCTCTGTTCTCCAGCGGTACACATACCTTTATCAGACAGTCCAAGGCTAAATACTGTGTTGTATTTGGATGCTCGCTCATTCTATTTTCCACAAAACAACCTGAAGATGTAACAGTGCCAACATATGTAACTTGTCTTTTAGCGGGTAATGGCAGGTTTATCACAACATGCCTGTCTGCCAGAGAGTGTTTTCACAACAAGCAAATACTGCCACATGTGTGAGGTGAAAAACAGACCTGTGCGGATAATTTGTCTCAAAATGACCGAGTGTAAACACATGACCTATCTCACACATGAAGTGCTGTTTATTCCATCTGAGGGAAAATTATGCTAAATTACTCATTACCTCCTCATTCTTGTAGACCAGTTGAGGTGATTTAAATATGGTGCAATTTAAGAAGCATTATTTCCTACTACAGCCTTAGATCTGTTTTCCGTCGCAGCGAGCTCACTTTTGGGTGAATTTATTTGAGAATCTGTCGTTATTCTGCTTGTTCTTCCTGTGAATGAGAGATCTCTTTCTGGCCCGTTTGTGTGGATAGTAAAAAGGACCAGTGTCAGTATGAGGCTCTGAGCCACTGGTTAAGAATGAAAGATATTCTTCTACCTCCTCTGTCACGCTCACACATTCTTCCAGTGGAGAGATCGGACCAGAGCAGCAGCAGATGGACGAGTCCTCGGGCCCCCCCCCCTCCTTCCCCTCGCATCTCATGTGGATCTGTTTATGCTAAAGTTCAAGCAGCTGGAGGCCCAGTTGGCTCTGCCTCTTGGCATGGTTGATCGCCGCGTTCACAGGCGTGAGCTCTCCGGAGTGTTGAGCGCTCTGGGAAAGCCAGTGTCAGGTAGTGGGAGCCACTCAAGAGCGTTGCAGATTAAAGAAAGATTTAGACTAATGGATAGGAGGCCTTTCTCAGATGACTGCGAAGACGTGTGATTACTAATAGCCATCGTGGGGATTTTCAGGCAAGGCGGCGTCACTTGATAGCTGTTCAAAGGTGACACTTATAAGGACTTATCACGTTTGTCTGGCTTCGAATGTCTTAGATCACAAATAAATCTTCCTGACATTTTGCCATGTCATTAGAATAAAAAGCTGCCAACAGACTTTCTTTTTTAACGCCTTAAGAAATATGAGAGAGGACACCGCAAAACTTCACTGGCATTATCGCATTCACACATAACCCTCGAAAACTAACTGGGCAAAATTACTGAGGTTGCATATGATGGTTTGTCTTTAGGACCAGGGCATTTGGTGTAGCTAAGATCTGTATTTGACTGACAGTGCAGCAATCCCTTTTCTCTTCTGAAGCTGTTCCAAGGCATTTAATCAAAGAAATATGCTTTTGTCATGCTGGAAAACTAATGGGATGGCTGCATGGCATTAAGATAAGAGCAAAGCAGTTATTTTGTTAAGAGCTTTGACTAAAATTGAGTGGGCGTTAAAATTATGACATTCTGGATGCTACTAATTCATTACAATTGACTGTTCTATTGATCTGGCCACAAAACTGCTTGATTTATAATCTAATTACACTAAAAGGCTCTCATCTCAGGATTTCAAGCTAGTATCCTCATTTGTTCCCTTCAAGTCTTGGTCAAATAAATCCTCATAACACCCACAAATCCCTAGATCACCCATCACGGTAATAACAAAAGCTACTTAGCTGCAGCACCACATCCAGTTGTCCATTACTTTTTTGGTGACTGGAAACTAGCCTGTCATTGTCTGTATCACCCCAACTCACCTGGGGACCATCATGAGTGTCAAAAAATAGTTTGCAAATACCATTTGAGCCCGATTTGATGTTATGAGTATTATCCAACAGCTTGGTTTGTGTGTGCAGACCTTATTACTGTGCCAGAGGCTTAATTATTTCCTGGGTGTTTGCCCTCAGGCCCTCGGCCCCTGTAGGGTGGGCCTCATGCCAGTCATACTAGATCTTGTTTGTGTGGCGGTATGGATTGACCCTCAGCTACAGCCCTGGGCCCAGCACTGGCCCACATCCTGTTGTAAACATCGCAGACATCATACAGCTGCATGGGTTCCTGTGTGTATAAATGTGTGTGCTTGCACTACATGTGTTACGGGTTGTACGCCAAAACCGCAGCACAAAACAGGACATCCGTATCGGACTGCACTGCTCTGGACATGATCAAGAAAACTTGCTTTATGAGACTGCCAACTACCGGCGGCCGCAATGAATTCATTAATTTGCAGATGCCATGCTTCACTCTAGACAGTGGTTCTAATGTGAAGGCTCCTGTGTTGTGTTAGTTGACTGATTTTTGGAATTGGAGAAATGTCAGATATATCTTTATAGATGATAATGACAGATTTCATTGCAGCTCTAATTATAATATTCATGAAAAGACATCTACTAAAGCAGCATAGACATGTGTATACTGATGGATCGTGGTGTTACTGCCCCTACCTTCTTCTCTGCATTAAGCCCTGCGAGAATGTGAGGTTTTGAGCTTTGACCTCTAAGGGGTGAGCTGGAGGTGGTTCTTATAAGCATGCTGCCGCATGCAGCAATGGTGGAGGTGAAAAGATGCTGATAGATAGAGAATGGCGTTTTACATAAAATGTTGCACAACAGACTGGCCAGTTGGAGTTTTACTGCAGCCTTTTGAGGACTGTTTGGAAGATAGCACAAATAGGGAGACGTATGTATTTAGGAGGGAAAAAGAAACACAAACAGACAAGTGGAGGGAAAGGTGCAAAGTGTGGAGCATGACTCCCAGATGTGTCTGGATCTGTGTGTGGCAGCCCACAGAAATGATGTGGGGTGACCCCTAGTTGAAAATGGCTGAATGTGTGACATTTATCCTTCTTACTACAATGTAGCCGTTAAGCGGCCAATAATCGCTTGTGTGTGTTCTCTATATTCCTCTTGCCATCTCTAATCACCCATTGTTCCTTTCACTCTGCACCAGGTTCAACATGCCTCATGATGACAACCCCAAGTGCAAGGAGGCAGGCATGAAGCACCAGTATCATGTCATGGCTCCGACCCTCAACTATGACACCAATCCCTGGTCATGGTCCAAGTGCAGTCGGAAGTACATCACAGAGTTTCTAGAGTACGTACATTTTCTCCTTTCCAGTTCTAAACTGATTCGTCATCAAAACAAATCACTTATCATGGTTTCTTCTAACAGAAGAGAAAGCGATGGTTTCCCAATGGGATATTATTACATCCACGTTTTAAGTGCGTCATTAACTTTTACTTGTTGTGACATACCTAGCAAAACAAATGGCTTCCATGTCCCCCACATAGCTCTGTAGACAGGTCAGCGCAATGTAAACTGTGTTGAGTTGTTATTGCCTGGTGTTGAAAGAGTATTTCCTGTTTGAATCCGGGGGTCTTCCTCGGCTGACCTGTGCGATGGATCTTCCGCGGTCCTTCAGCTGTCCCTCCACTCAGACAGAGCCCCGCTCTGAAGAGGCTGGGCAAACACTAATCTTGTCACTAGCCTCCTTTCCACACCAGAACCTGTAACACGGGGCAACGGCTCATTCAGCAGCTCCTAACCCGCACCATGGTCACTGATCCTGGTGAAGGACTTCCCTTTAAAATGGGAAATGTCAGTTATAATTAGATCTTCCCTGGACATGACCCTTTAATCTTTGCCTCCTTTCCTCTGTTAATTGTGGAGGCCTTCACAAAGGACGGCCTTGTTGACCAGATGCATCTCGAGAGCACAGTGTTAGGCGACGCCTCACATGGGAGTTTTAAGGTTGTACTTTGCATAGTTTCCAGCCGGCAATGACCTCAACATCGTGTGGTCGGAACATACTGAAAAAGACGAGGAAAATCTCCATCAATCTCTTCATTCTTTGGATGGGTCCATGTCAGCTGTGTTGGGCTTCTGTTTGTGGCTAATTGCTACTCAAAAACCACCAAGACTATGATGTAAATGTCAAATGCATTTGAGACAAACCTTCACATTTGGTAGCCACATGGGATTTATAACAAACAGCCAGGTAGAGAGATTAAAGCAGTACTTGGTTCAGTGTGGGAGCCGCAGCGGTGGGAAAGGCCCTTGAGAGTGTAGTCCAAGCGCTTTTGAAGTTTGTCTCCAGCCAACAATGAGGAGCATTGATTCAAACTCGTACTTCTACAGTACCACTCCTGCTCAGTGGACTGACCTGGTCAAGTACGTCAGTGTTTTGACTGCCCATTCTCCCTGAAGAGCAAATTCAATCTGCACCACTCTCCTACCAGTTTAAAAAACGAAAGGCCGTGCCACCTCTCAAACATCCCTTTTCAAAAGGCAAAGGATTCCCCTTCGGCTCCCCCTTATCTCACTGTTGCTGTAATAATGTGCACTGAACTCCCGCACCTGAAAGCTGATGAAAAGTGTCCTGCTGTAGTGCAGTGTTATTATGTGTCAACCGCCACATAAAGAAACTATTCATTCCTTCTCTGGCACCGTGCCGCTTGATTTAAGCCACAAAATCCAGATATAAAAGTAAAATGCAAATCTTTGACTGATGCCACCCTCTAGTTGTTGTTGCTGGGTGTTGAAACCACATAATCGTTAGCAGTGGGCAAGTCCCATCATTTTCCTTTGCACACCTCAAAAAAGTTCCCTAAACAGCAAACCCCTCTTCAAAACTTTTGTTGGAAAATAAATGTATTTTTTCTTGATAAAATCAGGATGTGTCTATGTACCACGTTTCTTCAAATTCTACTAAACCACTGTCGTCAGGTTTTATGTTTCCATGTACAATAATTGGTGCATTCTGTCACAGACAAAACTCTGACAGGGTTGTCACAGTTTACTTGGCACTGTTTGATTCAAAACTGTCTAGTGATGCAGAAACCATCAATGTAACATATTAGTAGACCTCTATATTGTATAGATGGAACTATATTTGTTTAGTCTTATGTCACAAGTACACAACAGCCAAGTTGAAGTCATCTAGTAAATAAACTCACTTTTTTCTCCCACTGACTGCCAGGTGTTTAGTCTCTTCTGATGCCAGAGAGGAATCGCCTCACTCTCTTGAGTCGAAACCACACAGCCGTTTTTTTTTTCCCAAAAAAAAGACATGAAGTAGACATTTCATTTAAAAAATGACCACACTGACCCCTTTCCCCTCTGTGTCTGTCTGTCTTGGTCTTAATAATCATTCCATTAAGTTCCAGGACACTGATTAGACAGATGACCAACTGCTGAAAGACACTGTAATATGTCTGTATGATTTCTTGACAGGCTGCTCCATAGTTTTCATTCACAGTGTCTTCCCCTGCTGCTGTTTTGTTCTTGTGCAATCTTTCCCCCGCCACCAGTCAGCATTTGCTACAGTTTCCTACATTACGGCTGGAAATGAAAGGGTAAAGAAACAAAGTGATGGTAACTCAGGATAATCCTGTATAATTATTGGCCTGTCACATCAGCTGGTGCTTTGTCGAGCAGGTGTTTTAGTAGCTCAATCCAGGATGAAATTTGTCAGAGCGGTGCAGACATGTTGTGTAATTACACATCTATGCTTGTCTCATCTGAAAGTTTCCTTTTTCCAAAGTAAACACAAAAAGAAGAGATCCTTTGTGGCTCTGCTCGCTCTGCTAACATGTTTGTGTAGCGCCTTTTCACAACCGCAAAGGCTGATGATTTTATATGCTGGCTGCTGGTGCATGTATATATTCAGTCCAGCTGTGCTTTTGTTGTCTCTGTTACTGCATTGTGGCTCAGGGTGTGGCTGATGTACAGCAGAATCTGTCATTATACTGCAATGCTGGTGCTGGCACTGATTTGTGTAACTTAATCAAGGTGCTTTATGATTCTAAATTCTCTTGTTTGCCTTCAGCAGAGAAAAACACACTTCAGATAAAAATGTGGTCAACATGCAGATTCTTTTCAGTCTGTATCAAAATGCTGTCTTGTTCAGTCTATGGCGCCTAACTCCAGTTTCATTGCTAAAAGGCTTTTTAAGGGGAAGTGGTATCAGTCTCTCTGTTCAGTATCTTTTCAGACCACCCACAGGGGAAAACACATCTGAGGATGATCACAGACAGTGACACAGAGATGTTTACTTTGCTTTTTATGAAAGAGATGACACATGTTGATACTTTATGGGGTCAGAAAACACAAGGTTATCTTCATGGAAGGAAAGTTTGCATTGTGAATATGTGAGCATTCGGTATTTTTTTTCTGTTTGTGCACACACTGTTGTGGTTTTGTGCTTTCCTTTTTATTTACTGTACGTACATTTTCACTTTTTTTCAGCACTGGCTATGGAGAGTGCCTCCTTGACGAGCCTGTAGGCAGAACATATGAGCTGCCCACCCTCCTCCCTGGTCAGATCTACAACGCCAACAGACAGTGTGAACTGATGTTTGGTCCTGGTTCCCAAATTTGCCCCTACATGGTAAGCTGGCAAGGAAAACCATGCTGAAAAGGTGAAGAAGACTTCAGTTGGAAGTAGATCTAAGATGGTGTTTTCTTCCCAGATGTACAGGAAAATCTGTTTTATTAACCTCTTGAACATTTAATATAAAACTGATGTCTGCTAACTGTGTGTCCTTTATTTTACAATACAGTAGAGCCCATTTCAATCTGTAAATCCCCATGCAGAATGCATAAAATGCATAACAAGATACAAAGTGGCCGATTAATGTTTTGCAAAACGCATAGACGCTGATTAAAACTGAATGTTGAGCTGTTAAACTTGTATTGTGCACATGTCTGGAAAGCACTGAAGAACAGTCAGTTCCCACCTACTTAGACTTCAATATTGTTTGAAGAAAGCAATTAACATATTAGAGCACTTTTTCCTCTCACAACAAGTTAGGCAATGAAGGAGGATGTAGCAGTTAAATTCTGCTGTTATTCAAAGTCTGAACAAATTAAACATTTCTAGTCAGAAGTGTATTGTGCATGTGCTGGAAGCTTGTAGAATGTTGTCAGGGTATGGGGTGCGCTTTTTTTTTCTTCTTTTCAACCCCAAATGATATATTGCCAGTGCTGACTTTGTTTTTCCACAGAAACAATGCAAGAGGCTGTGGTGTACGAGTGCAGAAGGGGACCATAAAGGCTGTCGCACACAGCACATGCCACTGGCAGATGGGACTGACTGTGGACATGGAATGGTAAGTCAGCACATGTGTGTAGATCTATGCTGCTGAATAAACAAATCATCTCATATCAAATGGTGAAAACTAAAATGTACATTCTACTCCAGTTTATATTTAAGGTCTGCCAGTTTGGGAGTGTAGGTAGATATCTTCTAAAGTTGCAGTGTTTGCTAAACCTGTACTGTGGGTGAAAAGTGCAGCACAAATAGTGGTTGATCTACAGACGGGTGACAAATTAAAGGAAGAACCGATATGAAATGTCTTAGTGTTGAGCCACTGCATGCTGCTAGAACAGCTGCAGGGCACCTTGGCACTGATTCTAAAAATCTGTGGAGCTCTCCTGGATGGATTGAACATCTATTCCTTCATTTTGTGTTCAACTGGGTTGAGGGGCATTGCCATCCCTGAAGAGACCACTCCCATCAGGATAGAAATAATTAATCACAGAGCAACTTTGCAGAGACCCTTTTCTCCAACCATGACAGCAAAAATGCCCCCCACAGCATAACAGAGCCACTGGATTCTCTCATAGTAGGGGGTCAACGGTTGAGAATGTTCCTTTGATTTTGTCACCTGTCTGTATATTTATTTAGATCAATCACAATCAGTCATGGCGTATTGGACTAAATTCATTAACTTGAACCCTCAAATGAAAATGTTTTCCTTATTTCTTGTACAGTTGGTGGAAAACATCTGCATCTCACATAAGAACTGGACACATTGAATTATCCTAATTCAGTCAAGTCCACCCATTTGCAGCCACCATGAAACCAGAATGTGTTAAACCCACATACGGGTTGGATTTAAGTATTTGTTTTTGGAGCTCCATGTTGCAACACTCAATGTATTTCCTCGTTCTCTAATTAGCGTTGTTGTTAAAGTTGGCCTCATTGCATTTTCAACAGAATACATTCCTTGCACAAGCCAAACCTCCCGTGCAGCGCCGCTTTGAATCCTGATGCCTTTTCCCTTCTAGTTCACTTCCTCTACCAAGAAAAAAGAATAATTTATCATGCATTACTCCGCTGCCTGCATTCTGGTTGCAGAAACCCATGTAAATGTGGTCAGGTGATGGCCCTAGTTAGAAACTTGAAGCTTTACCCTCAGTGTTGTTACGGGGCCCCAACCCCCATTAGCCTTCATGTTCTCCTCGCTCTGGGATGCTATGCTAATTAGAGCTGAGACGGCGGGTCAGTCACTGAGGATACATGGACGGAAAGGGGAGGGATGGGGGGTGCAGAAGAGAAAGAGAGAAAAAGGAAAGAAAAGAGAGACAGAGGGGGAGAAGAAGAGGGAGAGAGAGAGTCCTAAGAGGGAAAGGTGAAGACATGGGCCCTTTGAAAGAGGATGCCGCCCGCCATTCACAGTTGAGTCACCTTGTTGTGAACCCATGACCCTAAAACCTCTTTAAAAGGCGGGTGAGTGGGTCAGTGGTCAGGCCGTAACAGAGCCCGGGCTGAGGCCAGCCAGTGCTCTCACAAAAGGCCTCACATCAGTGATTCTGCAGAGCAGGAGGTGGGAGGTGAGGAGGGAGGAGGAGAGCGAGGAGGAGGTACAGGGGGATGAGGACATGGTGGGCTGGTGCTTAGCATTCAGAACATGCATGAGAGGAAGAAAGAGAGGGAGCGAAGGAGGGAAGGAGGGTTCTCTTCTCTCCTTAACCTCCTGCCCTCCAGGAGTCTTGCAGTGTGGGCCCATGTAAGTCTCATATCCCCTATATCCTTTCATCTGGCTCCATCTCCCTCCTCACCATGTTAGGTCCTGGATCAGCCCAGTCTAGCGAGGAGAGGTTAACAGGGGATAGCTAACATCTTAATCCAACTACAACAACCAGACTAAACAGTAATGGTCCTGGGATCGTAGCTCTCATACTGCTCTCAGCCTGGGAGAAACACATGGAGTTTAATCACACCAAGTGGTTTGCTTTATTTAGATACAACCACTTAACACCACTTGAGCTGACTTGGTTAGATTACCATTGATGTCTGGTCTTTATTGGACACTGTAAACATAATTTGTTCCCATCAACTATTTTCGCTTAAAATGTCAAACTTATGGGGACGCTTGATACAAAAATCAGGGGATCACCAAAGTCATTGGGATTAATTCTCTGGACGTCATGACAGTCCAATAGTTGTTGAGACATTTCAGTCTGGATAAAAGTAGTCGACCAAACAACAGGTTGATACTACCTTCGCTAGAGCTACAATGCAAGCATGGCTGAAAATCATATGGGATATTTTACCAGCAGCTGTTTTCTATGTGTGAGAACTGTTTTCCTTTATTTTTCAATGCATGCGTCAGTAGTGGCACCACCTTTGTTTGTGGTGCTGAGGCCCAAGTTTCATCTTCATGCAGGGTGCCGTTTGAAGTAGCGTGAGTTGAAAGAGCGGGGGACCCTGCACCAACGCTCACCTGCCCATACAAGTGCTCTTTTATGTGGTATTTCAGTGTGGTGTGTTTGTGTGTGTCTGCGTATGTTCGTGCTCATCCTCGTGCCTCTAAAGTCTGATAATCCGCACGGCCAGATGAGCTTCTTGATTCTTTTGTGTCATTGTTCATTCTTAAAATGATGCATCTATCACACCGTCCCTCTTCATCTCCTGACCCCCTTAACAAATTTTCTACAAAAGAAGTCATGAGGTTCAAGTCTGAGGCTTTACAGGATTTTGGGTCGAGCTCCTGGCTCTAAGGTGTCAGATCTAGAGGATTACCACTATGGCCTCTGTGGGGGGAAACTAGCAGCAGGTATCGTCTTAGCATCCGCAGCTCCCCTTCAGAGATCTGTTTCATATCTTATGTTAACCCAAAGGCCGCCGTGTCATTCAAAGTGTTATCTCATAAAAATGAATTCTGAAATGCTGTCACCTCTTGCGCCTGCGTTGTTTTTTTGTTGTTGTTGTTCTATCGGGTTATGAAACAAAGTAGTGACCACATTGGGTAATTGAGGTCAGCGCCCAAATAGTGGGAGAGAGGCACGTCCCCTAAATGAAGAGGGAAAAAAAAAAACTTTGTTTGTATACTGCTTAGTTAAAATAGGGCAATGGGCACTGCAGGGTTCATGGGTAGTTTTCTCTCTCAGCCTTCCCTCCTTCTCTGACTCTCTCTGCTGCTCCAGTCCTGCCCTTTTCTCTCCCTCCCACCCTCTCGCTCCCCATCTATTGCTTTCACAGGGCGCCGAAGTGAGTAATGCGGTCACATGACCTCTTGGCGGCGCGTCTGTCATCTGGCTCAGTGGGCCGTGCACTAACGAGGGCATCCCATCACTTGTTGTCTATAAATACCGCCACCACCCTCCCTCCCCTCCATCCTCTCCTCTCCTGCTCTTTCTCCTTTACTCCTCCCCTCTGCAGTCCCTCTCGCTCTTCAAACGGATCCTGCCTGTATGTCTCTGTGTGTGTGTTTTGATTGTGTGTGCACGTATTGCAGAATTGCCTAACTTTAAGTGTAAGCACACACACACTCATGCAGATGTGTGATTTAGTGTGTAGATTAGGGGCCGGTCAGCATGGTCAATAAGCGCCTGTCAAGCCAAAGCCGGGGGACAGCTTGGCCTTGTATCCATGTCCCCACCCTTTGAAGATCCCGGCGCTGCTTCTCACCACGTCGTTGCTCAGTGGGTGGCAGAGAGAAAAAGTGGCGACTGCGCTTGGATAAACTGTGATGTTTTGTTGTCAAAGTTTTCATTGTTCTCAGTTTTGTTCATTTCATTGCCAGCTTTGAGAGCCATCTTGACTGGAAGCTGCCTTCAAAGACATCTTGTAGGGGATTTAATGCAAAATGACAACTTAAATATTCATTCATTCAAAACTGCTTGCCCATTTTTTTCTTTAAATATGTGTAAAATAAAAAATAAAAGCTCCTTGATACTCTTAATAGGGGCTTAATTGAGCGGTTAGTGTAAGTGAATCAACGGGAAGTTGTTTTTGATTTCCAGAACATTCCTCGGAAAAGAATGACGACCTGCTCTGGTTTCAGCCAATTAGAGTGAGATAGTGAGGTCTTGAAAAGTGAAGCCAGGGCAGAATGGAGTCTGTTGGCGGAGGCGGTGAGTGTTGGCTGGAGCTCCACTGGCAGCCTGACAGACTTGTCGTACGATGCTGGGACGGGGGGTGTGTGTTTGTGTGTATTTTTGTGTGTGGTTGTGTGTGCGCGTGTGCCTGTATGAGAGCTTGGGATTGTGAGACTGGTATCAGTGTCACTCTAAGCTAATCTCTGGATATTTGCAGGATGTTGCCACTTTGATTTGCCATCATCACAGACATATCTGTGGATTTGGGCTAACAAGAGGATTGTTGTTTTAGCATTCACGTAGTTTGCTGATGGAATTACTGTGTCCGGTAGCCGGTGAGGGGGGCTTTCACTGCTGGTCGTGCAGAAGCAGAGAAATGTATTTGAATGATTAGAGTATAGCGTGGTGTTATTTATGCTGTGTATGAAAGGACATATACAGTATTCACTGGAATGTGAAAACAATTGCAAAATAACCGGAACACTGCAAGGAGGTGAAAACACAACTGACACATAAAGCTTTGGAAAGAATTATTAGTATATTATTAGTAGTATTAGTAGTATTAGTATAAATAACAGGGTTTCAACATTAATAATTTTTTGTTGATTTTTATCATAATGGTTAAAAAATTACAGTATCTTCTAAAAGCGTATACATATACATACAGTACATTATGTTTGGAAATATGACAACAAACTGTAAACATTTCAAATTTCACACTAGATGGTCGAAAAACATTTTTTTGAGTCACCATTATTTTGTGCATAAGTTGTATACAGTATATACTGTAAAGTCAACAGGTAATCCAAACTAAAATATTACTTGACAATGCCTAAAAGGAGAGAATGACAAGATGACAAGAAGACAGCCATTTTGGTGCTTAACATAGAGGGATACTGCCAAGCAAAATGAGAGCAGCAAAACAGCTGTCCTTTACAACCTTAAGAAGAAAACACAACACAGCTCAAGTACCACAAAGGAAGACACAGAGAACAGTGTTCACAGTGGTCTAATAATTAATTCCAAAGCTGTACATGTACATGTAACCCTTATGACATATTTATTTTTAATGTTAGGGTGGAACAATTTGGGAGCAATATCTAATTGTGATTTTGATTTATAAAGTCAAGCTTCAGTTACATATTCACGGTGTAATAGATTTAAAATATGTGTGTGAGCATTACCACATTAGACACCATAAAAGGGGGACAGTCACACATGGGAGGACGACTGGAACTGTTTACACTCTCGGTCAGACTCGCTGCAGAATGTAATAACAAACCTGGGTTTATGTCAGTGGAACTGTAGAGTGCATGCCTGAACCACACACTGGTCAATTGGCATAACCAACCACTCAACCTAACCACCTAACACACAGTATGAACCTAAACCCTGTTCTTATCTCCACCAACTAATGAGAATGTCTGTCTTTAGCTTTGTGCCACACCAAGCCTACTTTACAGCTAGTTGCTAACTTTAAACAGTTCTTACTTAAAACAGCTGCTTGCTGCTGACTAAAATAACGTTGATGACAGCAGAATATGCAGGCTTGTATTTGTCCATCTTTTGTTTTGTAAGACTTATTTCCACACTGTTGTGTTCACTTTTTTGTTGCTGCTTCCTCTCCAGCTGGAAGGAACCAAATAACCTAAACACAGAGGGAGAGTCCATGAGTATCTGCCAAATTTAGACAAATATAAACATTGGTTGGCCGCACAAGTTTGGTATCTAAATATATGTATTTATTTGAGATAATTAAAAACACAGTTCAACAACTTCTATAGTTACTGAGTCTGAAAAAGTGACTGGACATGATGTTTCTGATCAATATTCTTCCATCTATGCATGCAGCCTACCCAGTGCCAAACAGCAGATGGACAAAGTTTGCTTTTAGCTGGTTAATGTAGTGGATGATTCAACAGAGTTTAAAGGACAGTGCATATTACACATACAAGTATCAGGGTGACATTAACAAGACTCCAAATAATTTCTGTTGCTGCTGCATGTCTGCTCAGTGTCTAGATAAGCCATGTTCATTCTATCAGCATTACAAGCTAAGACTGTATATAAGAGATGGACATAGTGTCCGGATCTGAAGAGTGAAGCCAATGTGAAAGTGTCTTAAACCTGTATTCTTATTAGCCTGCAGGGGGCGACTCTAATGGTTGCAAAAGTATGTCAGATTGTATAGAAGTCAGTGACAGAATGCCCCTACGTCTCAATTGATCTGTTACCTTAGTGAACATTTTTCGAATTAGTTTATAGTCTCGCTAGTTTCAAGATTTTTTCTAATGCAGCAAGATGTTCATTTTGTCAATTATGATCAAATTTCGAGTAAAACAGACAATAAAATACAATATGTTTTAGGGCAGGGCTACCTTGTGATTGACAGGTTGCGACTGTATCACCATGTATTATGTGTTTGAGCTCAGTCAGATCCACCCCTCGCTTGTTATGTTTGGTTTCAAAAGAGAGGATGGCAAGAAGTCCAACGGGTGATGCGACAGAGCCTGTGTTATACATTTATATACAGGCTATGATTATAAGGTGACAGTATCTTATACAGGTTTAAAAATACAACAGAAACCTAAAAGAGATGCAACTGTAAAGATTACAAGAGGTATGTGTGTCCCAGTTGTTGTGCAGAGATGATGATAAGTGAGACAGACAAACGGTAAAAGTGTCTCTGAAGTGCACGTGAGTGGAACAGCTGATGGAGCCAAACTACTCATTCACTGTAATGACAACCTTTACACTTCTTGGAAAGATGTGGGGGGGAAGGAAAGATCACAGAGAGGTGGCAAAAGAGGATAGGAAACCATGTAAGGAGATAAAAGGAGAGGTTGGTTGGGGTCACGGTTGCATCATGTTGTTTCCCCTGTTCTCTTTCTCTCGCCTTCCCCTGTGTCTTGTCATTCCTCTTCCTCCTGTCTTCACACCCTTTTAACACAAGGGAAAGAGGAAATATGGAAGTAACAGGGAAAAAATGCATGCCTTGGCTGAAAAATGAGGCAGTGTAAATCCACTCTATAATAACACCTGTCATTTGACTTATTTCCAGCTACCCAAAGAGAGCTCTGCAGAAAATCTCCTTACTACTTTGGCTTTATGGGCTTCATATCACCTCTCACCTCCAGGTCGAGTTACAACACATGTAAAAGTGAATGACGCTTTATTGAAAGTCAGCAGCGGTGGTCCACATTGTGCCATTTTGACAGCTTGCTCCAGATGTTACAGAGAGATGTGTTTTTTGGATTGCAGTCTATTTCACTGTGCGTTGTGAAGGGAACAGGGGGGCTCTCTGCAAGAGACAAATACATAACCCCCCCAAACAGGCCAAGGCCAGAGTGAACTCCTCACCCAGAGCCATGAGAAAGACACCGCAACATGAAAGGTGATGCCTTTTGGAAATGGCCGTGTTAAAATGAAAGAGCGCAGTGCTTTTTAAATCAGTCCTCTGCCTTCTCATTCCTGCAGTGATGTATGGCTTGGGTTCAGAAATGAGGTACTCTCTGCAACAGTTTCCTGGCAATTACAGGGCGCTCGCTTCCAAACCAGCCAGCTGAGGAGCATAGAGCAGATGCTGCTGTCCTTACTATTCTCACTGTCAGGGTAAGCTTGGTGACTACACTCTGTGGCTGAATGGGTCAGCTGGTTCAGCTTTATTTAGTATTTTGTTGCTTGGTTTGAGAGCCAAGAGGTAAAAGTATTGCGTGTTGTTTTCTATGTGCATTATTTGTGCATCTATGTGCAGTATGTGCAAGATGCATGCATGACATCTGCACATATGCATGCCTTGGTATGAGTTGGTGAGTCAGCGTGTGTCTTTGTGAAATTCCTAATTTGAAACACATGCTGGTCACAGCTGGACAGGTTTCTCTCACAAGACCTTCAAATGTCTCACCACATTCCCAACTGAGGGCAAAATTTGACAACCTTTCTAGGAAAGCGTTTGCCGGTGGCCTTAATGCTTGTTTGAGCTTTGCCAAGTCTGACTTTCACCTCGGTGTTCTCCAAGTGTGTTTGTGCACTTTCGGAAAGAGGCTAATTGGAATTGAGTGTGGCCCCCAGATGCCTCCAGACTCCGGGCAATCACTCTCACACTTAACACACATTCACACATGTGCAGAGACGCACTCAAAGTCATGCGCATGCTCACATTCGCACACACACTCACGCATACATCATCTCACACAGATGTTTTTTTTCCTTTCCACTCCCCCCAACCCTGTTCCTCTTTTTCTTTTTTTCACCCACATCACCTTTTCAAGCCAAACAAAACGGTTGTAAACACAGGGTGCCAGCGGGGAGAGAGGAATGCCTCAGAGGCTTACACACTCTTTGGTCCTCTGTGACAGACAGTCCGCCTTGTGTTTGACAGCTCCTTGGGTCCCGCTGCCTGGGTGCACTGTGGTGGTCTCTGCGTGGCCCTTGCAATTTCCCATTAGGGGATAAGGGGGATGGGTAGCTGGGGAGAGGAGGTATAGAAGGGATGCTCAGGTCCGGCTTGACAGTCCCCAAGTTGAGGTGGGGGAAGGGAAGGGAGGGAAACTCCTTGCTATGACGACGGAAAGCTTTTGGACTTACTTCTTAACTGTGTCTCTTCATGAACTCCAAAGGTTTAGCTCTATTTTTCTTTAGACTCAGACTTAGAATTCTTTATCGTCATTCGACCCTTTACAGGATGAACGAAATGCAGATTCTTAGGTCTTGGTGTAGCTAATAAAAGATAAGATTAAAGATAGACTAAGTATAAAAAATAATAATAATAACAATCTTCAGGATAATAAATAAATAAATAAATAGACATCACTAGAGTGCTTAATCTCTATCCATCCATCTACCTATATATAAATATATATATATACACATAAATATATGTATATACACACACTTATACATATACACAAAAACAATCCAAATGGACATATATATATACAAATATACAGGGCACAGGGCCGGCAGAACGTTGAGAACGTTGCTCAACCAACAAGGACCAGCACCTGTTTGCCTTTTCATGGTGTGGAAGCTATTTCCACTCATGTGGATGTTTTATCACATTCTTCTCACTGCCTTTCATTTCATTTCTCCTCTGAATCTATTGTGAGTGCTCCAACAAAAGTATCAGTGCCTTGGGTTTGCATTTACAGTGGAGTTAAACAGGAAGAATGGGCCAGACGATTACTCAAACCAGGTCAGGATTATGGAAATGTTTGTGGCTTGTTTAGTCCATACCCTGCAGCTGTTAACACCTGCCTGTCATTGTGCACAGACTTTACACTCCATCATTAGGCCCACCAGTGTGTAAAACACACATGCAAACTAGGCCAGGATACTGGAAGCAGCGTTGCCAAGTTGTGCATGTTTACATGTGGTTGTGTATATGACTTTGCACTTTTGCAGGTGTTCATCTGAAGTAATGGCTGCAAGTTGAGAATTTATGTGAAAGCAGAGACCGGCCAGATTAGCCATTGTCCAGGAGATGACTTTGATTGATAACCTCGCCAGTTTATTAGCGTAATTATGAAAATCCACTGAAGCGGATCTCACATGGTTTTGTTCTCAGTTCTCAGGAGTCTTCAGATCAGGAGGTTTTCGCTTTTTTTTATCTGAAGCTGGGGATTGAATGTCTTGTAGCAGAACGGGAGTGTGGCCAGTTGAAATGATAGTAGTTTAATTTCTCATCTGGTTGGAGCTGGCAGTGAGAGTGACAACTTGCACATCAAACAAACCAAACAAAATGCAGTGAAAATGAACACACTGAGCAAAGAGCGTCCTCCGTTTGTGGTTAAGGGTTTAACGCTGTGTACCTGAGTGGATGCACAGCTCAGCAGGAGAAGGGAGTTCCTGATGTCAAGCCAGTAATGAACTCTGTTCCTCTTGTTATCACAACTCTAGAGTTTCCTTTTCATGGTGCCACTGCTCCCCGTGCCTGTGTGCCCGGACGGCGGGCTACGTACCCAGACAGACGCCGTCTTGTCCTGCATTCTTTCAGTGAACAGGACCCTCCGATATCTTAGTCACTGAGAGGGGGATTTGGTTACACACAAAGGGAAATGTGCCTGCCGTGCTTTGCTTATGAAAGCAGTGTTAGCACTTCTTGGCAAAAGTTGCTTAGTGGGTACATACTGTTTGATACCAGGCGCCTTGTTTACTATGTCATATTGTGTCTATGAAAACTCTGTATTGTGTAATTTAAAATCTAAAACTGATTTAAGAGAAATTGTCTGTGGCATTGCAAATCTTATTTTTCTATTTTTGTGTTGAATGTCAAACAGCATTTCTTTTGATTACTTGTATCAGTCTTGTATAACCTGTATGTGAAAGACAGAGCCCATTTGAAGAAAGACTGTGGAAAATAACAGTCTGTAATATTTTGACAAGCAGTGAAACATTGAACAACTTATGCAAGTCTCAGGTTACCATTGTTTTCATTAAACTGCTTCTGTCACTCTCTAGATTTACATGTTGTATTGATGAAATACATTTTTTCCTCATTGTTATAAGATAGCTTTGGAAGCAGTCGGAGGTTAAAGATCTAAATAGAGCATTAAAAAGAGAAATGCTGCTCAACACTGTCTGTGTTTGTCTTGTGCACAGTCATGGTTTTTAACGTGATCTGTGTGTGTGTGTGTGTGTGTGTGTGTGTGTGTGTGTGTGTGTTTGTGTGTATTCACATGCAGTATTGCAGACATGGGATGTGTGTAAACAAAGAGTTGGACCTGCAGCCAGTCCACGGGGAGTGGGGTCCCTGGGGCCCCTACAGTGTTTGCTCCAGATCCTGTGGTGGAGGAACAAGGAGCACCATGAGAGACTGCAACAAGCCTGAGTAAGACTGAAGCAGACAGTTGTGACAATCAAAGCCATAAACTGAAGTGTGTAACAAGCCTGATTGTCAGATTTAACATATCTAACCTGATTGTAACAGTAAGGGAAAGCTTTATTCATTTGTGTACAATTTTAATGTAAAGAATGTTGGTTTTAAGTCACAAAGCTCCAGTCAAACAAGGCAAAATGTGATCTTTTCCAGCTATGTGTAGCATTTTTCTGTGATCTGCTCTTCCACTAGGCCCAGGAATGGCGGTAAGTTCTGTGTGGGTCGCAGGATGAAGTTCCGCTCCTGCAACACAGAGCCATGCCCGCGAGGACGGAAAGATTTCCGCGAAGAGCAGTGCTCTCAGTTTGATGGAAAGCACTTCAACATCAACGGTCTACCTCCCACCGTCCGCTGGGTCCCCAAGTACAGTGGCAGTGAGTTCACTCAAGCATGTAATTTGAATGTCTTGTGGCAACCTGGACTGCATGAAAGATCAAAACTATTTACATCAAACTATACAATAATGATACGGTATATTTGGGGCATTTAACTTAATAACTGCATGTACTTATTTTGAAGTTTTTGCCTTCATGCAGTCATTCACTGTTTGTGCGATTACTTGTGTAAACTTCTCATGCAATTTTACAGTAAATCCACATTGTGTGTAGGAGGGATGTGAAGGCCAAGACTGTGATATTTGTGCATTTTCTGCATTTGACCCAATGCACTGAAGTCTTAATACATGTGGGAAGGAGATAGACAATGTTTGTTGAGGAATTAGTGACTGTGTTGGCTACAGTACAGATCTGTGTGTGAGTCCTTTTTCTTTGTCGTACGTTGCATACCCTTGAGTTGAGATGTGCCCTTGAGTGAACCTTTGGTTGACACAAATCAAAAGCAACATAAAAGCTTCGTGCAGCCCCTCCATATGAACCTCTTGGCAGCTTTCCACCGTGCAGCCGTATTTCAATCCCTGCCGAGATAGCCTTCCCCATGAGATTACCATCTGGCAAAGTTTCTGCAAGTGATTCATTCATTTAATTGTTGCTGTACAAGCAAACAAGCCGAGCGCCGGAGGTAGTACACTGTCAGATACAAAGTGATTTTTTTGTCCAAACAGTGAATCAAAATTTGGCAGCTTTAGCGAGAATCTGCTGTAGTTTGCAAAACTATTTAAATAGATTTATTTGTGAGGTGTTTTTTTTTATTTCTACAGCACAGGCAAGTCACCTTTAGGTATTTGTGCTTGTTCTTGATCAGTTCTCATGAAATTTAAAGAGTCATCGTTCAACTTTATCCATGTTTTTTGTTTTCTTTCTCCATCCAGTACTCATGAAGGATCGGTGTAAGCTCTTTTGCCGGGTTGCTGGGACTATGGCGTACTATCAGCTGAAGGACCGTGTCATCGACGGCACACCGTGTGGGCCAGACACTTACGACATCTGTGTTCAAGGCCTCTGCAGGGTATATCTGCATGTTTCTTGTTCTTCTGCTGAGCATACACAAAACAAAATGTGCATGCACAGGCTTCAACATTGTCAGCATTAACTTATTCTCATGCTATTGTGATGTGTGGTGCAAGGCACAGTATGTTTATCTGTGTCAGAACTACATTTTGGTTGTTGCAGGAGAACAAACTTGACATTCTTAGCCTACAAATACACTTAAATGACTCATTGTTTGTAATTACTGGAAAGGATGAAGCTTGATTTTGCACTGAAGTATTTGTTAGTTGCAATCAGAAACAACTTTATTTGCTAAGTTCATAGTGTCCAGGTGTCATTGCTGACAATCGTGTAGTTCAGAATACTAGAACGCATAGACTATCACATCACAGCCCTCTAAATCACTAATTGCTATCGTCTCTTCATCTGCACCTCTTCAGCAAGCAGGATGCGACCATGTACTGAACTCGAAAGCACGGAATGACAAGTGCGGAGTGTGTGGCGGAGACAACTCGTCGTGTAAAACTCTGGCAGGGACCTTCAACGATGCTCAGTATGGTGAGTTGTGCTGCTCAGATTACATGTCCTGTCCAGTAATAGCTGCCTGTCCTGAAAAAAAAATAACTGTTGCTATTAAACATACAGTATGTCAGCAGCTCCTGCAGATAAGCTGTGATAAATGTGATAAACAGTAAACACAGATGAGCTAAGAAAGACTTCCAGTTCCACGTGGCTGCAATGCCGACACGCCACATGCTCATATTAGACACTGATGTCACGTCTGGTTATGTTTCAACATATTAAACTTGACTTTCAGTAATAGTATATGGCTCAGGCAGATTTGGAAAAAATGCAGAGAACCAATCCGTTCTAAAGCTTTAGGAACTGATTACCTCAGCGATCTCACTCCGTCAGGTCTTTCGATAGCAAACGCAATCCTGACATCATCCTCTTTGAACTGTCTTTCTTAATGGGGTGCTTCAGTTCGAGCCAACTGCTGATTGCATCCAATCCGTTTTAAGTCTGGGCAGCGAAACAGCAGAAGCATTAGCATAAAAAGCCCTGGGTGTGTCCTCTGTCATGTTTACTCCGCATTAGTTTGGCGCTGAGCTTAACATCTCTATTCATCTGCTGTCTTTTGGCTGTTGGGGGGCAAAGAGTTTGAGGAGTGTATTAAACCAAACCAGGCACTGACCTCAACCCTGGAAATCTGGCTTAACCTTAAGAAAGAGAAAACGAGTGGGAGTGCAGCCCAGGCAGGATATCCGTCCACTCCTGGGTCTCGGCCTGTCTTTCTGTTATTCACCCCTTTTGTTCTTTTTTTTTCTCACTTGATGTCTCTATTTTTTCTTCTTTTCTGTCTTTCTCCCTTTGTCTCCATTTCAGTCTTTGTTGTTATTTAGATTCCTTTTTTTTATACCTTGTACACCAGAGTAGACAGTGAAGAGCTGTTTTTGAGTCTTTCAGGGACACTCAGAAGCCAATATCTGAATGCTGAAATGAACATTTCCCTTTATATTCTATCGTTATTGGTGTTTTTAGATAGTTTAGACCCTCAGTTCCTCACAGATGGCTGTCCTCTTAGGGCACCAAATCCACTCCTATATAGTCCCCACCAAAATTACCATTTACTCCCATTTGAGTTTGCTCAAAAACTACAGTATTCAAGTTTCATTTCCTCCTTTGGACCTTCTGTTGAAGTTTTTAGGATGAATAAAATATTCAAGCCACTTTCCTCTGCAGGCTATTAATACTACACCGTCTTATTTCTTCCTAGTGGCAGAGAGAAGCATGTTTGAGGTAAACCCCAGCCTTCCCTGAGAGCAGCATGGTTGTGTTCTTTCCCTCATGGTGGTGTGTTTGCTATTAATTCCTGGGTCACTCTGTGGCAGCGGAGGATCGTGTGTGTGGTCAGTTGCTAAGCTGGGGGATCTCGGAGGCCTCTAATGGCTTGTGGAAACCATGTTGCCCCAGAGGGGGACCGTGTTGGCGGTTTCTAAAGTTGATGCACCCCTGTGCTTTTATGAGCTTATCCTTTACCCAGTGGTCGGGGAGGGGATTTGACATGACAGTTTAAAAACAGGACAACTGTATGAAGGTTTGCGCTTTAATTGTGAAGGAATATGCGGAGTAGTTTGTTTTCTCTTTGTACTGCTCTTTATGAATGAGACGTCACTGTCTTGTCAGTTCCTTTTTGACATGGCTCGATCAAAGACAAAGGTACACTAACAGGCAGAAACAGTAAAACAAAAGTGACATCCTTCACTCTGGGGCCTTGGATGGGAAATATCTGCGTGTCTCTGCGTGTGTGTAAAGATCTACATGGCTGATGAGAGGCAGATATGTAAACCAAGTGCTGCCCCCGAGTGGCTCAAGGTGTCAGGCTAATCGTCACATTACATCAGCCCACACCTTTCCTTTTCATGCCATTCAACTGGTTCAAATTCTCAATCTGCACTATGAAGGAATTGAGTGAATGCCAATTGTCTCCTACTGCACTGACCACTCGTTATTCGCCAACATTACACCGATGGTAATCTCTAACCGAGACTTAGGGGGTACAAAAACGTGGTTGCACCAAACAGCTGCTCACCATGAGTGCAGTGTTTGTGATTATATTTATCTATATGTCCTTATTTTAATTTATTAAATTAAGCCGCACTTATCAAATATTGAATTCTGATCAATGGATTGAATCTAAGCAAGTTCAGTTTGCAGTACTTGCTGCTACAGATACATTCCAGTAGGCCACAGAAAGAGTTTCCATTTGATACCCAGAGATTCCTAAATTTTCAGTATTTTCTGCTCTCATTGGTCCTGTTTTCTATATATTTTTGCTTATTATTATTCCTCTTGCCCTCCCCTGTTAAGTCTTCATACCTACATTTTTGTTGTCACCTCTTGGTTTTCTCTCCCTTCTCCCATGCTCACTCATTTTCTGTGTTAGTTTATCATGGGACAACAGGCCCGGTGTGGTAATTACAGGCCAAAGGTAGGTCCAGGGAATAATTACATATCATTTCACGGTCAGGCCTCTGAGACTAAAACAAGGCCTCCTGCAGGTTATTTGAGATGACTAGACCGTTTTTTGTATTTTTCCAAGTGTGACATTTAACTCCCTAGAGGTTGGAACCGGACTTCCCTGACTGGGGTTTGGTGTAGCATAGTGAAGCTATTATGAAAAACCAAGGTGGGACCGTTCACTGCTGTTATTGCAGCTACTTTATTTCCCTTCTGAAAAATGTGCAGCTTTCTGTGCTGTGCGTCTCACTCTCTTCTTCTGTCACTTTCTTCTTATTCAGGTTACAACACGGTGGTGCGGATCCCAGCCGGAGCCACCAACATCGATATCAAACAGGTCAGCTACTCTGGGAAGCCAGAAGATGACAACTACCTCGGTGAGTGTGCTGTGTGGTTTTAAGCAACACTGGATCAAATTTCAGGAGTTCTTGGGAGAATCAATCTAAAATGGAAGCAGTCCAACCTAATAAGATGGATACATTACATCCCTTCAGCTCTCATCTCATAGGTCAATGCCATTATCGCTAACATGACCATAAAGCACCCGGGCTTGGTGACCCGGAGCTGTAGAGGCAGGTGTTATTAAAAGAGATGGAGACATGGGCCAAACTGTTGTCAAACTGTTTCTATAAATGAAAGGATACTGTCATTTGTACTGAATATATAAGGAGGAAACGTGAGGGGCGTTGGTCCATCTGGGTTGGCCGAGGGTTGGTTGGGAAAGCAAATGGAGTGTCAGCCGCTGAGAAAGATAAATGAGGCAGCAATAAGTGCTAATTAGAGGCATGTGGAGCCCAGCCTGCATGAAAGTAGATATAGGGGTATAAGGTTAGGTGGACCCACCGGGCTCAGCATGTGTGTGTGTGTGTGTGTGTGTTTCTGTCTGTGTGTGTGCTTGCATGTGAGCAAGAGACAGACAGAAACAGAAAAAAAAAAGTTGTAAGCGTGGGCGCCTATTTTCAGATGGTTCAAGTCAGGTTCAAAATGTTTTAAGTCAAATTGTCAGAAAACACATCTGGCGGAGCCTCATTGCCACAGTGCTGTGGGAAGGTCGACCCCCGCTGTTGCTGAGTGCCACACTTTGAGCGAATAGAGTCTGTATTAAATATGGTATATATTTGCAACGCCCTAGCAATGTTGTCATTCCAGCTGGTACAATATGTTGAAAAAAAATTGAGCATATCAGCACATGCATTCAAAAGGAGACTTTTGAAGTTATGGTTTGAAGCTCTCTTCTGTTGGATACTATTGACACCTTTATGAAGCTGTTCAAGTCTCTTGTGGTTAGATCTGCCTTTGTTTGGTTTTGTTTTTCATGATATAATTAAAAAAAAATCTATTCACCTTACCTGATTGTAATGTTATGAGACAAAAAGGATAATGTATTTGTATCATAACACTTAACAAAGGGGAATCCTTGAGGTTAAAATCACCTTAACTGTACTTTATCATGCAAGTTCCCGCAGGCAGTGTGCATTATGAAAAAATGAGGATAAATCAATCCTGAAAGCAAACATGAAAACTAAATAATGTAGATGCACTCTGGCACTGTGCCGTGAGTGCCTTTCACGGGGATTAAATTTCAGAAATGTGTATCAGCAGTACTGTGGGTGTGCTCTGACGCTATTTTTAATTCAGTAAATAAACAGAACTGCTTTGTCATTTTGGGGGAGACTTCATCTTTTAAGGTGCTGCAATGTCACATCGACTCCTCTTGTCCACTGTTCTCCACATGCATCAAGGTGAACGTGTTTTGGGGAATCAGACGCTTCTTCTGAACTGCATCAGGCATAAGTTTAAGACATAAGTTCTCTATGTGTGTGGCTATATGTCTGCACATTTCCTGAGGCATTGCGTCTTTTTTCCGTTTCTGCAAAGCGACAGTGATGACATCCAGAGTCTGTGGGTCTTTGCCAATTGTCGCAGACTAGCTGGCATCCAACGATATGCAGAGTTTAGTGTAAACAAAGTTCTGTCCAGAGACTTAATCACATGCATTGTTTTGGCATGCACTCACAAATTGTAATTGTTTCTTGGAACCATAGTGTTGGAGGTACAAAAAGAGGTGGTTGGTGACCATTTTGGGTTTATGTTTATATATTTGTTAGTATTTGCAGTCAGTGGAGACCCCCTTGTTTGCACTACAGCGTCAGTCATTGAGGAGAGTCACGCAGTCTAACTCCAAATAACTGCAATTTAGTGCCACCAGTGTTTCAACATACCTCCCCTGCAACAACGGCTTTGCAGAAGAACAATAGGCTGGCAGCTCCAAGACTGTTTATTTAACGTATAGCCTGAAATGATGAATGCCATGTCATGCATGTTCCCAAAACCTCAAATCACAAGGGTGTAAACTCATTTGAAAAGCAAGCATTTATTCTCTTAAGCAGCATTCGTTCTTTTGTGTTCATTTTTTGTTGTCCTTTCTTATTGCAGCTTTATCCGACAGCCAGTCCAATTCCCTCCTGAATGGGAACTTTGTGGTGGCAATGTTCAAAAGGGAAATCAGCTTCAAGGGAACTGTCATTGAGTACAGCGGCTCAGATACGAAAGTTGAACGAATCAACTGCACTGACCGCATTGAGGATGAGCTCATTCTACAGGTATATATTAACTACATTTATGTTATGTCCTGCTTTAGGTATACTCAATACATATTCTTCTGTTATGTTTCATGTCACTCTACATTTTCTGTAAAACTTTCCTTCCTTCTCACCTCGAGACATGCCGAGCTTAATCCCTGTGTCTAAAGGGGTGATGCCTCTGTGTGGACAAAATAATGAACAGGTAAGTCCTTTGACCTCACCTTTCCCACCATTGTTTCCTCAGGTCTTATGCGTGGGAAACCTCTACAACCCAGATGTGCGTTACTCCTTCAACATACCCATCGAGGAACACAGGGAGCAGTTTGTGTGGGATCCCTCAGGCTCCTGGCTCGAGTGCAACCGCATCTGTCAGGGTAAGATGTGAGCTTGGCTTCCAAATCTCCTCACATGAAGAATAGGATTATTTGTCTTTGGCTGCAGTCAATCTCAGAAAGCTTTACAATTGCACAAAGTATAATACAGCTTTTCTGAATTTGAGATGCATTCCTAAATATTGCTCTTTGATTTACATTTAGGCTCATTCTTCTTTTCACAAACTGCAATGTTTGATCATGTGGTGAGGAAAGATTTATTGTTGTAGTGGTCGAACTTCACAGCCACTGTGTATATAAAATAATAAAAAACTTGAGCAAAAATGTGTAAACGTGTGAAATTTATAGGAACCATAATACATCTTACAGCTCTTATTACATAGGATGTTATTGCATGAATAAGGATCTAAGTGTCAGTGCACATTAGGATCAGCATCCATTACACATAACCTCTGTGTTTTAAATCTTACTCCTTCATCCTCATCTCCCATAAATCCCCCTCCTGGCAACCCCAATCTGACCCTGGCCAATCACATTGCCCGACACCTTCACCTTAGCCTCGTCCTTAACCCAACTAAGCCCCTCAAATTTCCCTTTTGGAAGCACGCCAGCCAGGATCCCAGTGGGTCACAGTGCACAGTGGGATCCAGCAAAGAGATGTGTTTGTGGGGTCTGACACCAACATGGACCCCTAAGGCTGCATGGTGAAGGATTGAATGTCAGAAAGCTGGTTAGACTAGGTAAAGGTGAAGAAATGGGATATTTTGTCAAATGAAGTGTCTGCCAGATGTTGTCTGATGTGAACCTTGCTTTCCTTCGTGTGTGTGTAGGTGAGCGAAGACGAAAGGCAGTATGTGTGCGTAAGAGTGATCACCTCGAGGTATCGGACCAACGCTGTGAACATTTACCTCGTCCTGTTGCTGTTGCTGAGCCCTGCAACACTGACTGTGAAGTCAGGTGTGCATTAATGCATAAACACACATACATACACCCACAGAACAACTCCAACAGTGCACGCACAGCCAAACATTTTTCAACATCTCCTCTCTCACAGGTGGCATGTTGCTGGAAAGAGCGAATGTTCAGCTAAATGTGGCCCAGGCTACCGCAGCCTGGATGTTCAGTGTATGAAGTACAGCCAGATGAAGAGACAGAGTGAGAGGGTGGAGGCGAGTGCCTGTGGAGACAGCGCCAAACCTCAGACCAGAGAGCCGTGCCATGGCGACTGTCTGCTCAAGAGCTGGCAGTACAGCGCCTGGTCACAGGTACAGTCACTGGAAACATTACGTTTTACATTAAAGGTGAACAGACTGTATGTAGTATTAAAGAAAACACTTGCCAGCTAAGAGCCTACATCATGCTCAAATTAGACTTATAGTATTGTAGTTGATTTATTATCTGCAAACAAATGCTTTGGTTAAGACATCACAATGCCAAATATACACCAACAAAATGTTGCATTTTGCCTTTTAAACAGCGTTTGTATCCAGATTGTAACTATGAAATGGTTTGGAATTATAGTGCCAATAATGTCTTATCATAGAGATTGTACAAAATGCATTAAGACATAATGGTGTATTCTGTCTACAGTGCTCTAAGACCTGTGGACGTGGGAGCCGCAGCAGGGAGTCATACTGTATGAACAATCTGGGCCGGCGGCTGGTGGACAGAGAATGTAATGAATACCAGAGAGTAGTTACTGAAACCTGCAACGACCAGCCGTGTCCGAAGTGGACCATGAGCGAGTGGAGTGAGGTGAGCCTTGATGCACACCTGGAAGTGCAAATATGCACTGTGCCTCTCACAGACACACCTGTAAAGAGTCCCTCCAGTGAAACTCTTTTCTTCCCCTTGTTAACGCAATATCAATAGTCAACACCATGGCTGAGCATTTCCACTTTAAAACTGCATTGTATGGATGATAGTATCAAAAAGACGGATTCAGACTTCCAGGGTTTTATACATAACAAACCCAAGGAACCACTCCTGTCAACTTGCAGGGTGGGGATTTCTATTTTTATTCAGAATAGGTTTCTGAACATGTATGACTGAATTATTATAATATTACAAACTGCCATTGAGTAGTTTTACGGTGTGTGAGCAGAGTCATAGGTGAGCTGGTGTGTTTGAGCTGCAGTGAGCAGGGAAGGGTGAGTGCATAGATCTGCACATTCTAGAAGCTATTTTAAGGCATGAAGACATTATTTTTAGGATATGTATATGCAACTTTGATACAAAGAGATCGTTTTTAGTAGTTAAATTAACAATCAGAGAGGATCTTTAAATGCAACAAAAATGTCTGAACAGTAATGTTTTAATCCCTAGAAGGACAGTAAACTTCTCCAAACTTCAACACACCTAATAAAACCAACCCTTAGCACGGCCAAATGCTAGAAATAAACAGTGAAGTCATGGGCATATGTACAGTATAGTGTAATATAATACAAGGGTTGAACCAAGTTGCCATAAAATCTAATACAGTTATAGGTCTACCCCTAGCCAAGCAGTATAAAAGTCCTCCTATAAATTCTTCCTTTATGAAGCGTATTTTCAGTTTTTATTGACACAGTGTCAGACAAGTATTGATGTGTTTCTATGATCATCTTAAAAGCTTTAGTGAAAGGTGTTTCTAATATTTCGTCCACGCCCACTGACATAAATTTGGGATTGCAGTGAGAGTGGCAATGTGTGTTTGATGTTGGATTACATCATAAAGAAACACTAACCTGCTTTCACAATTTTCTCACCATAATCCCACACCCATCTCCCTCCACCAGTGCCTGGTGACTTGTGGAAAAGGAATGAGGCACCGACAAGTGTCCTGCAGGATGGGAGCGGGTGAAGAAAAGCTGAGCGAGCACTTGTGCGACTCATCTAGTAAACCTCCTGCCGTGGGGAGCTGCGAGCAGCCTGAGTGTGCATCTTGGCAGGTCGGCGTCTGGGGAGCGGTGAGTCCTGCAGACACACACACACACATACACACAGAGATAAGACACATTGGGGCGAGGTGACTCGATGTGGTGTCTGACTGAGGAAATGGGTTTCATGTGTGGCTGTCTAGGGCCTGTGTGTGTTTGTGTGCAAGTGTGTGTGGTCAAAGAGGGAGAATGTGGTGTGTAGCCTGAGTGACAGTGTAGATTTCTAGCTTGTGTGTGTGTAACTTGATATACCTGCGAGTTACAGAGCTGTGCGTTCTCTACGACTCCAACTGCCATTTCCTCCGTAGTACTTTCACTTTGCCCTCATATCCTGTCAGACTAAACCTGACCCACAGTGCACACACACACACACACACACACACAGACAAACCTACATACCTTCCTCTGCATTCAGATTTCTGGGCAGATTTGGCACTGTTGCTGTAAAATTGAATGAAACATAGTATGAATGGATGTCTTTGGCCATTCACAGTCTAGTTTATACATGCAGATCTAATGCCCTCCCACATGGTTTGTATGAAGTCACAGAGCTGGAATACACCGGCTCATTATTGCCTGTGTAATTATAATTTGCTGCTCAAATAAACCTATCCTGTGGCACTTCCTCCGCTCTCGTGTTGTACTTAATCGCGATTGGATGGCCTCGTATGTGAGTTAAGAAGTGGGTAAAGGGTCGAGTGCAGTCTCTGGGTGTGTATGTGAACGCATGTGGGAGTGTGTGTGTGTGGGTGTGCGTGTGTGTGTGTGTGTGTGTGTGTGTGTGTGTGTGTGTGTGTGTGTGTGTGTGTGTGTGTGTGTGTGTGTGTGTGTGTGTGTGTTTGAGCAAGAAAAAAAAGAAAGAAGTAGCATGTAAGCATTATAGAAGTCCTATTTTGTTATGTCACGTAAGACAGGCTCATACATTAAGACAAATCTGAAATTAAATAGCCGTAATAAGTGATGCTAAATTGAGAAAAGAAATACCAAAGTGCAGCACGAGGTGATCAAGGTTTTTCCGGACGCGGTCAGTGAGTCCTGCTAAATGACGGAAAGCAGTGGTTAAGAGAGCCGCTGACCCAGCAACGCCGTGTTTCATCTGCCCACACTGAACGTCTACTCACAGCCACAAACGCAGGCTGACACACCGTATATACACTCACTCCCTCAGAATGAATGGTGTCAGCTGGGAGAGGGAGGAAGAGAGTCCTGGTCGTAATATTTCAATTTACAGAGCGATAGGTGTCCTAATTGGATTGTGGCACTTGGAGGGGAGACAAATAATGCACAAATGCGCTGCAAGTTGGGTCATTTTTATCTACAGGGAGGTATTTATGTGCATTTACAAGATATATACAGTCTAGAGTCTGAGATGCAGAGCTTATAGTTTTGATAAAAAATGAGATTGTGTACAAGCTATTGCATGTTATGTTGTAATATAAGCAGCAGGGTTATTAGAGCAGGATAGACATGAGGTTACAAAATGATCTGTAATCAAAAGTCAAGGTAACTAAATACATTTACTAAAGTACAACACTTTTTTGGCAATTTTGAGGTAGCCTCCTTGAAATGTACTTAAGCACAGATTTTTCACATTCACATTTCAGAGGGAAATCTTGTGCTTTTTACTCCACTGGATTTCAGTCAGCAGCTTTAGCTGATAACTAGTTTATTAGGTTAAGATTTGACACATTTGCAAAGAGAAACAATGGCGATTTTTTAAAAATATCCTGTATTATAAAGAACTAAACATGCCAACAGTGTATGAAAAAAACTAAAAAAAATAGTGCTGCCTCAAGCTTCTGTGTTGTATAAATGATGCTTACTTGTCATTAATAATAATAATCCAATAATATTATGATGCAGCAGTATAACAGTGATATGTGGCATTCTTCTGCCTTTTGAGTGTTTTTACTTTGATATTTTATTAGATTTTGTGGCTAATTCATCTGTAATTGTTTTTTTTTTTTGCAGGACTGTTACTTGTGATTCTACAGTGTGATTCTGCTACTTAGTTGAATGAAAACAGTCTAGAAATCCATTTCCCAAAGTCATTGAGACTTAATAAAGGGGTTTGATGAAGAGTTAACACATGCAGCTTAATCTAACCCACCGTTGGAGCAGTAATAATAAATCAAATGTAAGTGTTTACATTATTTTGTCTCCCCTGCTATATGATTTACACCTTGTGCAAGCAGGCTGGGGAACCTTTGAGAGAGCCGAATGGGAATTTAATTGCAGGGTTGTAAGTGCAATCTGTGGACATAATAGCAGACTGTTTAATAGGCGATTCAATTAAAAAAAAAAAACAGGAAGACACCTAGGGGCCATATGTTCGCTTGTGCCTGGAAGTCTCCATGAAAAACACATAAGTCAACAGATAGTTTCCAGATTAATCCCTGTGACATCCTTTTGTACCACATTCAGCCCCCACGTGGGGAGTCCGCGCAAATTGGACGCGATTGGACACTTCACGGGTGATTGGCAGGAAGATGCAGGGCAGCGTGTGCGCCTTCCTCTCGCCATTGGCTGCCTTTAATGGCCGCTCCTCCCTCAGACCACACACCATTGGCTCCGGGGGGCTCCGCGGAGCAGCCGGGAAGTTGTAGTTCTTTCCAGCGGACGCACATCTGTAGAGCTTATTATCGACTAATATGAATTAAACTACACGTCCCGACGTCACGCTACGGGCTCCTGGTAATTGTTGTTGAATATGTAATTGCGCCCCGTACGACTGGTTGCTTCTAAATTTGGCGTCGCAGGGGCAGCGCTGCTCCAGTCGGAGAGGTTGGTTTGCTCGGTCGGTGCCCGTGTGCGAAGGATGCGAACGGAGGCGAGGAGGAAATAAAAGAAGCGATAAACGAAGAAGGGGGGGACGCGGTGGAGAAGCTCAGTGTTTGGCGGACAAAGCAGGGTCATGAGTGCAAAAGGAGAAAAGTTAATGCTGTGTAGGGAAAATCAGAGAAAAGAAAGGATTCGTTGTTAGTTTCAGAGGGAGAAGATTGAGATTTGTGCGCATAGAATACGGTGATTTTTGTTGATTTTTGTTGTTGTTGGAAGAAGACTGATGCAACTTTCATCATCACACTGAATGGACTTTTTGATGTACTATCTTTGACCAGCCAGAGGTCCGAGGATGTGTCCAGTTTTTACGGAACCTGCGCGCAGCCTGCAAACCGGCCACTGACTGACCCTCATTTTTACGCACGGGGTGGAGAGGATCGCTTCGTTTTGTTTTTTCCCTTGTTCGTGTGGATGAACTTTACAATACATTTTTAATGATTCGAGATCTGAGCAAGATGTACCCCCCGGCACGGCATCCGGTAAGTAGAGAGCAGCAACAGTCAAGGCACTATGTCAAAACAGCGCAGATTAACAGCAGCGCGCCTGGTGCGTAATCAGTTTAGATCAAGTTTCCGTGCCACTGCGCGCTCGCTCTGACAATTGCGCTCATTGTCAAACTGCTGCAGCTGTATGTGTGTGCGTCTCTGTGTGTGTGCGTGGGTGAACGTGTTAAGGAGTGAAACCCAAAAGGCCATCAGTATCACAGAGGCCTATTGTCAGATACAGTCCTGCCTGTGTGTGCGTGTCGTGACACTGAACTTTGGTGGCTCAGTTCTTCCTCTCTCCCCCCTTCGCACGCTGTGTTTTCTTTTTTTTCCTTTTTTTTTTGGTTTTGGGTCGAGGTCCCCCACCAGCCGGGACAGCCGTTCAAGTTCACTGTCACCGAGTCCTGTGACCGGATCAAGGAGGAGTTCCAGTTCCTGCAAGCCCAGTATCACAGGTGAGGAGAGTGTGGATGGATGGAGATGCGTAAAGACGCCTGCTCATCAGCCAAATGACAGAATACTGGTGAAGCTTTGGATACATGATTAGAAGTGTGATCTCTTTGGCATTCCAGGTCCATGTCAGAGCTGCAGCATTTAGCCTTTAGTTGACTAATTGATTAATTTATTGATATTAAATGACTTTTCACTAAAAAAAAAAAAAAGCCCCCATTGGCTTATTAATTTTTAAAGTGGTGTAGAAGCAGTTTTCTTTGCTCTTCTGTACTAAGAAAAAAGGATTTTGCTCTTGTGGTCAAGCATTACAAGACATCTTTAAAGTCACCTTGGGCTCACAATAGTAACATTATACAGATATGACAAATGACTTGTGAAGAAAATAATCAATAGATCAATCAGTCATGGTGATATTCACTCGGTTGCAGGATTAGTTCATGTTATAAAAGGAAACCCTCAGATTAGGTTTGAAAGCAGGTTGATTCCTGTGATCTGCACCAGTCATGTATGAATCATACAGTATGACCAAAAAAATTAGGGATGATGCAATGACATGAAATAGAAGACAGAAAATTGATTCACGTTTAACATCTGATTGAGAAATGAAGTTTGACGTGTGTATACATCCATCTGGAGATGCCATGAAATCCTCAAAACACCAACACAATCCCGGTTTTGTCTCAGGTCCATCCATCACCGGTGACTAACCACAGGTAAACCCCATCGACCTTGGTATGCACGTCTCTCTCTGCGAGTGCAAGTGGTGTGAAATACTTCTTTACCCGACATGATGAAGTGTGAAATACATTGCTCGGGGCAGAACCGTAAGCACGATACCAATGCATAATAATCGCCCACTCCCGGCCACCTCGTAATTATGACCCAATCACCTGGTGAGATGAACCAGCGGTCCACTTTGTTGGCCAATCCTTGGGCTGAACGGGCCGAAGGGAGGACGGCGTGCTGCATGCTTAATGCTGCAGCTGCCTGGATTAAACTGTTTCATGGCAGTGGGGAGGAGGGAGGTGCTGATCTGGTGGGAAAAAAATGAGTAAGGGTGGGTCAGATATACATCGAAGGGATGAGAATTGAGATTTTTGTTTTTTATGGAAGCCAAATTCCATTTAGGAGAAAGTGAAATGTATAATGGAACTTTCTTTGAGCTAAAAACATTCGCCACAGTAATCTATTTAATCTTTTTATCGATCTGTTGGCTGACTTCATACAACAACCTTTACATTGTCATCATCAAGCTGCAATTGAGGCTCTTATTTCCTGGAAAGTTGATGTTTTTATAATGAAATTGAAGATTTTTCATCCTATAGTGCCAAAGATTTTCAGCTGACTAAAGCAAGACACATAGATAAGCTCTTTTTTTATTTATTTATTTTTTACATATATTTGATATATCAGTGTTGAAACTGTACCTGCAAAAGTTGCACAACATTATACACCTGATGATTTCCTCATTTAAAGATGCACGAAAGCCTTTTGTGGTGATGTATCGGAGATTTCCGGTACCGGACGACATTTGAAAGAGTTAAGCTTTAGTGTAAAATGGATCCTCATTATATGGTTGCTTTTTTGTCTACGGTGCAGTTCAGGCTTCCACTCACACTGTAAGAATATATGATGAGGTTTGTGTGGTCGTCCATTGATCCATTAATTACTGCACTGCACCTGCTGAGTAAGTGCCTGTGTCTGCAGGGGGAAAAGCTGCTGTGATCCAAACAACTTTTTTTTCTTTTTTTGTTGCACTCAAATTTAGAAATGCAAATTTAAAGTGACAGGATGTAGCGACTTACAGGCGCACGGTGGCATCTCCAGTTTCGGTTTGTTAAGGTGTTAAAGTCGTATTTGTGAATTTGTTTAACGTGGGAGATATACTTTTGATCATGCGTGTAGACTGACATGTTTGATCTAACTAGACTTCTTTTTTTTTTGCCTCACACAGTCTGAAGTTGGAATGTGAGAAACTGGCCAGTGAGAAAACGGAGATGCAGAGACACTATGTGATGGTGAGTCTCACCCACTACATGTGTACTCATTAGTATTTTTGGCGTGTGCAAAAAGAGGAACAGAGAGGACGTGTTTCGTTGACCTTGCTTTGATCTTTCTTTCTTTCTTTTTTTAGTACTACGAGATGTCGTACGGACTGAACATCGAAATGCACAAGCAGGTAAGAAACGTTTTTACTCAGATGTGGAAAAGAAGTGATTCAAAGCACAGTGTAGTGGATGGAAACAAGATCAACATGAGTGTCTGTTTTAAATCGGTAGATCCTGTTGAACTCTACACAGATTAGCCAGAGCCCAGTGAACTTGGAGATTATTTATATAACGCCACATTCCACCATGGCTGTCAGTAGAGGAGCAGAAGTACAGTCAATTTATGGCAGTTTTGAATTTAAAGACCAACAGACTGACTTTCCCACCATGTCTCACCATGTTTTTCCTGGTTTTACATCTTATACAACCAGGTGTTGCTGTTTCGTGCAAGAATACATAAGTTTATATCGCTGTATCTCCTCATTATGACGCTTTTGCCTTTCTGTGGTCAACACCTCAGCCATGTGTTGCCATATTAGGCTATGCATCTGATTTCCCTAAAGATACAGTATCTACATCTTTTTTTTTTTTGCAGCTATTTGCAGAATCTTCAGACTCCTGTAGTTTTGCATTGAATGAAACTGTTAGCTTGATGCTCCATGAATACTTACATACAAATTGATCCTTTCCAAAATAATCAAAACTGTGTGGCTCCACTCCCCATGTGCCTGACTAGCAGCCACACCCACTATACTCCTACGTCTTAAGTGCAGGAAATAAAACTATTAACTTACTGCATCACTGTCAAAAATGAACTATACATACACATCAGCCTGCACATACTGCAAATATGCATTTAATCCCTTTTAAATCAGTTTAAATTATTGATGTTTTACCCTATGCGCTTAAATGATCGCATTCACATTTGTCAAACATCAACTTAAATGCATCCAGGCCCCTATAACTCTACTATATATCTTGATGGAAAGCATAATGTGTTCGCTCATGATATAGCACACCACTTTATTTCCTAATTCAAAGACAGTAGCCAGAAAAAAACACCTCATTGCTCAATTTGTAAATCAAACTTTATTTTTATCAGTATTACATTGATATTTTCTATTTTCATATAAAATGATGTGTTAATATATTGCTTGTGTTTTTTACAAAAAAGAGCAAACACAGTCATAACTTGAGTAACAAGAGCAGCACATTAGTATTATGGGATGTTCAAGGCAGCAGTAAA